>CAUYQU010101454.1:0-50815 GCA_963574635.1 Cheracebus regulus | reverse complement strand
TGCAGAGATTAGCGCCACCATCAAGGAGTTGGAGGATGCAGGGGGCGGTGATCCCACCACATCCACACTCAACTCTCCCATTAGGCCTGTGCAGAAGACTCTGGAAACTGGTCGTGGATTATTGTAAGCTTAACCAGTGGTGACTCCAAAACTTAATACATTTCTGGTCCCTGGTACTTCATGCAGCCATTGATCTGGCAAATGCCTTTCTCTTTATACCCATCCATAAGGCCTACCAGAAGCAGTTTGCTTTCAGCTGACAAGGCCAGCAATGCACCTTGACAGTCTTGGCTCTTGGGTTTTCAGCTCTCCAGCCCTATGTCACAGTTGAGTTCACAGCCATCTTGATCACCTTTCCCTTCTGCAGATATCATGCTGGCGCTGGGCGCAGTGGCTTACACCTGTAATCCTCGCACTTCTAGCTCAGGAGTTTTGAGACCTGGGCAACATAATGAGACATTATCTCTACGTTTTTGTTTTTTTTTTTTTTTTTTTTTTTGAGTTGGGATTTTTCCATGTTGGCCTGGCTGGTCTCGAACTCCTGACCTCAGGTGATCCGCCCACCTCAGCCTCCCAAAGTGCTGGGATTACAGGCGTGAGCCACCGTGCCTGGCCTACATTTTTTTTAGAGACAGAGTCTCACTTGATCTTGGCTAACCCCAGCCTCTGCCTCCTGGGCTTAGGTGATTCTCATGCTTCAGCTTCAGTAGCTGGGAGTGGACTACAAGTGTGTGCCAATTTTTGTATTTCTTTATTTTATTTTATTTTTTTTTAGTAGAGACAAGGTTTCACCATCTCTACATAAAAAATTTTTTTAAATGCCAGACATGATGGTGCATGCCTGTGGTCCCAGCTACTTGGGTGGCTGAGGTGGGAGGATTGCTTGAGCCCGGGAGGTCAAGACTTGCAGTGAGCAGTGATTGTGCTACTTTACTCCATCCTGGGCAACGGAGCAAGACCCTGTCCGCCCCCCTACCCACGCCAAAAAACGGTATTATACTGGTCTATGACATTGATGTCATTATGCTGATTGGACCTAGGGAGCAAGAAGTAGCAACCATTCTGGACTTATTGGGAAGACATTTACTAGTCAAGTGATGGGAAATAAATTCTACTGAAACTCAGGGGCCTTCTCCTTTAGTGAAATTTCTTGGGGTCCAGTAGTGTCAGGCCTGTCAAGGTATCTCCTCTAAGGTGAAGGATAAGTTATTACAGCTTTCCTCCTACAAGCAAGAAAGAGGCAGAATGCCTAGTGGGCCTGTTTGGGTTTTGTAGGCAACACATTCCTCATTTGGGTGTGTTACTCCAGCCCATTTGCTAAGTCACCCTAACGCTTCTAGTTTTGAGCAGGGCCGGTAGCAGAAGACTCTGCAGCAGGTCTGGGCTGCTGTGCAAGCTGCTCTGCCACTTGGGCCACCAGCAGATCCAAGGGTGCTTGAGGTCAGTGGCAGACAGGGAGTCTGCTGAAAGCCTTCAGCCGCCCCCTGTAGGCAAATCGCAGTGCAAGCCTTTGGGAAGTTGGGGCAAGGCCCTGCCATCATCCGCAAATAACTTCAGTCCTTTTGAGAGACAGCTCTTGGCCTGATACTGGGTCCTAGTACAAACGTAATGTTTGACCATCGGCTGTGAAGTTTCCATGTGACCTGAGCTGCCCTTCATGAAATGGGTGTTATCGATGATCTGACCCACCAAACCATACACTGGGCGTGTGCAGTAGCATATTCAACGTCGTCGAGTGGAAGTGGTATATATGGGATCAGGTCTGAGCAGGTCCCGAAGGCACAAGTGAGTGACATGAGGAAGTGGTCCAAAGGCCCGTGCTGTTACTTTTGCCCACTGCCTTCTCTCTCCAGCCTGTACCTATGGTCTCATGGGGAGTTCCTTATGATCGGTTGAGGGTAGAAGACTCCACCTGGTTTACAGATGGCCACGGATGGTTCTGCAGCATATGCAGGCACCACCCGAAGGTGGACAGCTGCAGCACTGCAGCCTCTTGCTGGGACATCTCTGAAGGACAAGGGTGAAGGGAAAGCCTCCCGGGCAGAGCTTCAGGCACTGCACCTGCTTGTGCACTTTGCTCAGAGGAGAGATGGCCAGATGAGGGATTATATACTGATTCATAGGCTGTGCCCGATGATTTGGCTGGACGGTCAGGGACTTGGGGACTTGGAAAGAATGTGATTGGAAGATTGGTGACAAAGAAATCTGGGGGTCTGGCATAGTGGCTCACACCTTTAATTCCAGCACTTTGGGAGGCCATATCATGGGAGGATCACTTGAGCCTAGAAAGTTTAAGACTAGCCTGGGCAACATAGTGAGATCCCCCCTTCATCTCTACAAAAATAAAAAATTAGCTGGGCATGGTGACTCATGCCTGCAGTCCCAGCTACTTGGGAGGCTGAGGTGGGGGGTTGAGGCTGCAATGAGCTGTGATTGCGCTAGCCTGGGCAACAGAATGAGACCCTGTATCAAGAAATCCAACCAAACAAAAAAGAAATTGGGGGACAAGGTGTGTGGATAGACCTCCTGAGTGGCAGAGGACGTGAGGTGTGTGGGCAGGATGACCGAGGTGGTACTAGTCAGCTCTTTCCTTCCACCCCTGTCATGCCCTGATGGGCCAGGAACAGAGTGGTCATGGTGGCAGAGACAGAGGTGATGTGTGGGCTCAGAAATGTGGACTGCCACTCAGCAGAGCCGGCCTGGCTATGGCTGCCACTGGGCACCAGTCTCCCAGCAGCAGAGACTAACACTGAGCTCCAATATGGCCCCATTCCCCGGGGAGATCACTGCACCTGGTGGAAGGCATGTTGGACCCCTTCTGTTTTGGAAAGAGCAGTATTTTGTCCTCACTGGAACAGGCACTTGTTCTGGATATAGACTCATCTTCCCTGCACACAGTGCTTCTGCCAAAATCACCATCCGTGGATTCCCAGAACACATTACCACTGCCGCGCTGTCCACATAGCACCGCTTCCAGGGAGCTCACTTCACAGCCACGGAAGTGTGGCTGTGGGCTCATGCGCACGGAACTGGCTGGTGAGCACGAGCCTGCTACCTCTCATGCTAAGTGGAACTATGCCCTTGTTACTGCCTTTATTTGGAAATTAAATAGATTTCAGAAGATGCCAGAGGATGCCTATGGGTGCCAGTTGGTAAGGGGTGAACTTGTGATGATTGATTTTGGATGTCAGCTTGACTAGATTAAGGAATACCCACATAGCTGGTAAATCACTGATTATTCTCCATGCTTCAGCATAGACTGAGCCCGTCCCTTTTATGCTGAAAGGGAAACCCAGTGGTTTGACATTGTGTAGAATGATCGGGCTGCCCCAGGTGTGTCTGTGAGGGTGTTTTTGGAGGACACTGACATTTGAGTCACTCAGCTGGGTGGGGAGGGTCTGCCCTCCATGGGGACAGGCACCGTCCAACCAGCCAGGGGCCTGGATGAAACGAATAGCTGGAGGAAGGGCGAATCCTGGCTCTCTGTCCCGGAGCTGGGACGCTCTTCTTCTCCTGTGCTGGAAGTCCGAACTCCAGGTTCTCTGGCCTGTAGACTCTGGGACTCATACTAGTGGTCCCCGGGGTGGTCTTTGGCCTGGGACTGAGAATGACCATGTTCCCCACTATCTGAAGCAGCTGACTTGAAAGAAGAGCAGTAGAGTCTTTTGAAGTTCAATTACAACAGCAGCTAAGTGACAGTAATACTAAGTGAGAATACTTTGTAGGGCTGGGGCAGGCGTCTTCAGAAGGCTGTGCGTACTCTGTATCGGCATCCAGTATATGGTGCTGGTTTCTCTCATAGCCAGGATTCACGGGTCCAGGAATCAAGGGGAGGAAATGGGGGCAGCATCACACAGTGTCACCCCTCGGGACCCACTAGCAAAATGTTTGCTTCCTGTTCCTGTGACTTTATGCTCTGCTGGCCTGAAGGTCTTGGTTCCAAAGGGAGGAATACTTCCACCAGGAGACACAACCGTGGATCCATTGAACTGGGGGTAAGGCCGCCAGCTGGCCACTTTGGGCTCCCTGCACCTCTGGGTCAGCAGGCCGAGAGCAGAGTGACGTTGACTGGAGAGACTGATCTGGGCTAGCAAAGGGAAATTGATGTGGCCGGCTCTGCAGTGGAGGTAAGGACCAGTTGTCTGGACTACAGGATATGCTTAGGGCATCTCTTAGTATCACCATGCCCCGTGATTAAGTCAATGGGAAGTGACAAGGATATAATCCAGGCAGGACTGCGAATGACTCAGACCCTTCAGGAATGAATGTTTGGGTCGCTCTGCCACTTAAAGAACCACAGCCAGCTGGGATGCTTGTTGCAGGGGAAAGGAACAGTGAACAGGAGTAGAGGGAGGTGGTTATAATAAATACCAGCTACAGCCTTGTGACCAGCTACAGAAACAAGGGCCGGAATTGCTGGGAGTATTTCCTCCCTATTTTGTTCGGAATACAGTTGTCTGCATTTACATGTGTATTAGGCAAATGTCTATTTTCTTACTCCTCTTATTCCTTATTCTTAGAACGTGTGTTGAGTTTATGGAAGTATTTAAGCATTAATTTTACATTATAGTATTTCAGTTATCGAATATCGGGGAGAGAGGTGTGAACAGCACTGGAGGACTGTACCTCCTCTCTGGAGAAGGGACCATTGTGTCTTTGGTGGTATGAAGGATAGTAGTATCATGCTAGGTGGAACTGTGACCTTGTGATTGCCTTGGAGATTAAGTATGGTTTAAAAAGATGCCAGTGGGTGCCTATGGGCGCCAGTTGATAACAGGTAGACCTTCGATGATTGACTTTGGATGTCAGCTTGACTCCTCGATTAGGGGATACCCAGGTAGATGGTAAAGCATCGATTATCCTCCATGCTTAGGACACACTGAGCCCGTCCCTTTTCTGCTGAAAGGGAAACCCAGTGGCTTGGCATTTGTGTAGAATGATTGGGCTGCCTCAGGTGTGTCTGTGAGGGCGTTTTCGGAGGACACTGGCATTTGAGTCGCTTGACTGGGTGGGAGGGTCTGCCCTCCATGGGGGCAGGCACCATCCAATCAGCCCACGGCCTGGATGGAACAAAAAGCTGGAGGAAGGGCGAATCCTGGCTCTCTGTCCCGGAGCTGGGACGCCCTTCTTCTCCTGCACTTGGATGTCAGAACTAATCCATCCCTTCTCATCTATCTCTCCTTCTCTATCCTATGGGTTTCGTGTCTCTGGAGAACCCTGGCTAATGCAGTTATGGACGCCTTAAGAATCTGGTGGGGAGGAGGCTGGAGCTGGAAGGCCAGAGAGGGGGCAGTTCACATCCCTGCCCTGCCAGTTGGGATGGAAGCTGATGGCATCTCCAGTGTGGGGTGGGTAGGCTTTGGTAACTAATCGAATGTGAGGTATAGAGAAGGGTGAAGAATTGCAGGTGTCTCGGGTTCCCAGCTAGTTTGGGGGTCATCATGAATGATGACTTACAGGCTTGGGGGACTGGGTCCACGGAGGTGCTTTGAACCTGTCCCGGGTGGAAGTGGTTTGAGTGGACGTGTCTGGATGGCAAATGGCCTCAACGCTCAAGCATCCTCCCACCTCAGCCTCCCTAGTAGCTGGGACTGTTGATGCACACCAGCACACCCAGCTGATTTTTAAATTTCTCTTAGAGATAGGGAATACATTTCTCTAAATTTTCCAGACTGGTCTTGAACTCCAGGGCTCAAGCGACCCTCCCAAAGTGGTAGGATCATGGGCTCTCGCCACGCACTCACCCTCTGCCGGCTTTGAAAGCTCTGGCTGCGCCCTGGGCTGCAGCTGCCTGCTGCGCCGGACCCATCTGGCTTTGTCTTCCCCACAGAGGCGCCACCTCTCCCTCCCACCCTCGCGGCCCATCTGCCCCCTCAGGAGAGTCCCTCTCCTCCCTTGTAGCCTCAGCCACTGTCACCTGCATTCTGCTGACCGTGTCTCACACATTCTTCGTGCTGCCCGGTCCCACCTCGGCTGGCCCATTCCCACCCCTGACCTGCATCCCTCTCATTTCTCTTTCCAAAAACTGATCCCCTCACACCTCCCCTCTTCCCAGGGGTGTCCTCATCAGCAGGCAGCCCTGCCATCCACCATCCATCCTGTCACCCCGACACATGCACCCTCAGCCATGCCAGGGACATCTGCTGTTGTGGGCAGCCCAATGACCTGTGGGCTCCAGGAGGGCAGGACCCAGCCATGTGGCTGTTGTTCACCGCTGAGTCCCGGTAGTTAGGGCCACAGGAGGTTCTTGGACACCTGTTGGATGAAGGAGCAATGGCAAGGCTGGTGGCTTAGTGGATCCCAGCAGGGTCTGGGGGAGCTCAATGTGGGCCCGGGTGCAGGTGCTGGGGGTGGGGATTCTCCGTCACAGAACTAGACTGCCAGGTGTTCGTTCTCAGACCAGACTTCTTTCGTGACCACGTAGGAGGTCAGAAACTCCGAACAAGCACTCGGAACAAGACTTCATTCTCAGGAGCTGTTACTGGGCCACATGTCATTCATGCATTCATTCAAACATTTACTGAGCACCTACTGTATGCAGCCAGTCTGCTGGGGCCGAGGATATAAAGAATGAGGAAGGTTTCACTGTCTAGTGGGTGAGACAGACCCGTCTCTGCTGATGACAGCACTCAGGGTATCAGAGGACACTGGTGGTGGGGTGGCCAGGTGGGAAAGGCAGGATGGGTGCCGGAGTGTGGCCAGAATGAGTGCAGAGAGGCAGGAAGGCCCACAGACCTGGGGACATTTGTGCGACTACAGGTAATGTGGGAGAGGGGTTCAGGGAATGAAGGCGTGTTGAGGACAGATCAGTGGTTTTGGGGAATCAGCCACCAGGCTGGGTCCCAGCCGTGCTCCTGCAGGGGAGGCACCAAGCCATGGGGGCTCCTAAAGGGTGAGCCTTGCCCTTGGCCCCACGGGACAGGGACTGAGGGCACCCGGGCGATTCCTGTTGCCATCAACCGCCTTCACCCTTTTTAGCAGTGCGGAGGGATGGCCGGGCCCTGGTCCTTCCTCGCTGCGCCCTGCAGCAGTCGGCTTTTCTGCTCCACGGTTTCCACCACGGACAGCATTTGGGGCACAGCAGAGCTGGGGTGGGAGGGATAACCAGTTTTCCTTTGCGATGCCCGGAGGTGGGGATGGATGGAGCGGAGGGGGCTGTGGGAGGTGCATGGACTGGGGTCCGTCTGTAGTGGGGTCAGTGACGACAGCCACCAACCCGACATGGCATATCTGAGCACGCTTCCAGGTCCTGTACATGCATGAAGTCATTCCGTCGTCATAATGTCAGTGATACCTATAGGGTAGGTACTACCCATTTTACAGATGAAAAAACTAGGACGGGCCATGCTCACCCGTGGCTCATGCCTGTAATCCCAGCACTTTGGGAGGCTGAGGCAGGTGGATTACCTAAGGTCAGGAGTTCAAGACCAGCCTGACCAACATGGATAAACTCCATCTCTACTGAAAATACAAAATTAGCCAGGCATGGTGGTGCATGCCTGCGATCCCAGCTACTCGGGAGGCTGAGGCAGGAGAATCACTTGAACCCAGGAGGTGGAGGTTGCGGTGAGCCAAGATCACGCCATTGCACTCCAGCCTGGGCAATAATAACGAAACTCTGTCTCCAAAAAAACAAATAAACTCGCATGACTCGGGGCTTCCCAGCCACCCAAGGGAAGAGCTGTGAGCTGAGCCCCAGCAGCCTGGCTCCTGGTCTTACTCTTCACCACCATTCCCTGCCACAAAGAAAGAGCAAGAAAGAAATGAGTGACCCAAGAGACAGGTCAGCAGAGTAGATGTTACTGTGGCCGGGTAAATAAGATGCAGGGGGCTGATGAGAGTCAGAGTGGTCACAGGTATATGGGGATTGGTGTCTGAGCTAAATGGAGAGAAAGCAGAGTCAGTTCCAAGATCTCCTGCATATACAGATGTGCTCTGTGACATTGGCTAATTAGGATATCTTTTTTTTTTTTTTAAATGGAGTCTCACTCTGTCACCCAGGCTAGGGTGCACTATCACAGTCTGAGCTCACTGTAGCCTCTGCCTCCCAGATTCCAGTGATTCTCTCACCTCAGCCTCCCAGATAGCTGGGATTGCAGGCATGTACCACCATGCATGGCTAATTTTTGTATTTTTAGTAGAGATGGGGGTTTGACCATGTTGGCTGGGCTCGAACTCCTGACCTCAAGTGATCCGCTTGCCTTGGCCTCCCAAAGTGCTGGAATTGCAGGCATTAGCCACCACGCCCAGCTGTCTTTCTTCAGTTGAGGTGAAATTCACATAATATAAAATGAGCCATTTTAAAGTGAACAGTTCAGGAGCGTTTAGTACACTCACAGTGTTGTGCAATTATCCCCTCTGTCTAGTTCCAAAATGTTTTCATCCCCCCAGAAGGGAACCCCCTCCACGTTAGCCATCACCCCCCATCCTCCCTCCGCAGCCCCTGGGAACCAGTCTGTGTTCTGACTCACAGCTTTGCCTGTGCTGGACAGTTCATACAAATGGAACTATACATTGTGCAGCCTTCTGCGTCTGACTTCTGGCTAATTAAGTTTTGCACGGAAGATGAAGCATTTCCTAAGTGGAAGCTGGATTTCCCGTCCTGGCTTCGTTGTAGGCCATATGAAGGTGGGATGGAAGAGTCGGATCCAAACAGCTTGTCTTAAGAGGTTGGCTGGGAAACACGGGCATCTGTCTTTTTCTCCATATCCCTCGTCACCAGAGACTCAGCCACCATCTTCTTGTCACCAGTGATCTTGTTATTTATTTTTAATTTTTTCCTATCGATCTTTTAAAAATGACACCTGTTGTCAGCTCCCTTCTGGAGCCCATCAGCAGTTTCATTGCTTTTATGGTGAATTCACAAACCCATGACATGGACTTTGGGGTGTGTGTGGCCTCCTCCCAGGCCCACCCTGCACCACCCCCTCTTCCCCAGGGTCCACCTCAACTGTGGTGCTAGATGTATCCCCATGGGGACTGACCCTGAGGCTGGGGGTCTGTAACTCATGCCGCTGTTCCTTCTCTTGGGAGGCAGGAGCTGTTTCCAGGAATGGTTGCTGCCAGTGTTGGCCATTTGGTGCCACTTCCAAACCCTGTTAACCCGTCTGTGACCAGAACTTCAGCTTTAGCAAGTCGGTTTCTTAATTCCTTTCCTTCTGATGTTTTCCAAGACATAGCAGGCCCCAAAGAGGTGGCCTGCCTCTCACTGGACAGAGAGTGTGGCAGAAGTGTGCTTAGGAGCTTCCTACCAGTGCTCTCAGGGCAGTGATGCAGTTGCCCTGACTGGTGGCACCTAGCAAGGGGGCCATTTACCCTGGGCCCTCTCCACCAAGCAGTGGGTCCTCCATGTCCAGGTCCCCCTGGAACCACAGTGCCCTGACTGTGGGTGGGGGAAAGGAGACAGGTGGGGATGCCCCAGGCATGGGAGAAACTAAGCTGTCATCTGCTGAGGGACCACTGGCGCCTTCCTTGTTGGAGCTCCTGACAACTTTTTCCTGCCCTTTCCCTCCCATGCTGGGGCCGGCATTTAGTTTAGGGTGTCTCAGATCCCATCTGCTGTGAGTGTGATTCTGCCCAAAATAGTCTTCACATGTATTGACTGACTGTGTGCCATGAGCTAGGCACTCTGCTTGCCACTGCAGATGGTGTTTTTTGTTTTTTGGTTTTTTTTTAAGATGAGGTTTCACCATGATGGCCAGGCTGGTCTTGAACTTCTGACCTCAGGTGATCCACCCACCTCGGCCTCCCGAAGTGCTAGGATTACAGGCGTGAGCCACTGCGCCCAGCCCTGCAGATGGGGTATCTTTTTTTTTTTTTTTTAAATGGAGTCTCACTCTGTCACCCAGGCTGGGGTGCACTATCACAGTCTGAGCTCACTGTAGCCTCTGCCTCCCAGATTCCAGTGATTCTTCCACCTCAGCCTCCCGGATAGCTGGGATTGCAGGCACGTACCACCATTTAACTCCAACAATCCTGTGAGTTACCTCTCAGTTTACAGATGAGAAAGAAGAACTTTTTTTGAGAGAGGTTTTCTGCATTTCATGAGGTGGCGTGTCTCCCTGGATGCTGGAAGGTGGGCCTGACCCCACCACCTGGGTTTTTCCTACTCTGACAGTGGAACGTGCCAGCCCTGCTGATTGGGCACCTGCTATTGCCACACACAGCCTAGGAGGTGTGTGACACACCTCCAGGTGCCTGAGAGCCTGTGGCCCAGCAGGTGTGTGCAGGAAACATGAGCTCACTGCCAGGAGCTGGGCAAGCACCAGACCAGCGTGGGTCCAGAGGGCCTCCTGGGGCCATCAGGAGCATTCAGTCTAGACCGGGGGGTTTCATGGTAGGGGCCAGGAGACTGGCTGCCTTGAGGAGGACCAGGAGAAGGCTTCAGAGCTGTGTAGCAGGGAGGGCATCGAATACGAAGCCCAAGGGTCGTTGGTGGGCACAGGGTGTCCTTGCACTTCCACACCATTCACTCCAGAGGTGTTAATGAGATGTGCAGATAAGCTAGATGCCCCCCTCAATTCCTGTGTGCTCCTCTGCAGAGTGTGTGTGTGTGTGTGTGTGTGTGTGTGTGTGTGTGTGTGTGTGTGTGTGTATGAGAGAGAGAGAGACAGACGGACAGACAGGGTCTCTCTGTCACCCAGGCTGGAGTGCAGTGGTGTAGTCACAGCTCACTGCAGCCTTGAACTCCTGGGCTCAAGTGATCCTCCCACCTCAGCATTCTGAGTAGCTGGTATTATAGGTACGCGTTACCATACCTGGCTAATTTCTAAAACTTTTTGTACAGACGGGGTCTTGCCATGTTACCCAGGCTCTCCCTTGCATTTAAAACATGGCAACCAGGCCTGGCACAGTGACTCATGCCTGTAATCACAGCACTTGGGGATGCCAAGGCAGGTGGATCACCTGAGGTCAGGAGTTCGAGACCAGCCGGGCGTGGTGGTGTGCCCGTAATCCCAGCTACATAGGAGGCTGAGGCAGGAGAATTGCTTGAACCCAGAAAACAAAGGTTTTAGTGAGCCAGGATCATGCCATTGCATTCCAGCCTGGGCAACAAGAGCAAAACTCCATCTTTAAATAAATAAAAATACAAAAATTAGCTGGGCGTGGTGGTGCATGCCCGTAATTGCAGCTACTTGGGAGACAGAAGCAGGAGAATCGCTTAAACCCAGGAGGCAGAGGTTGTAGTAAGCCAAGATCACACCGTTGCACTCCAGTGTGGGCAATAGAGTGAGACTGTCTCAAAAACAAGCAAACAAACAAAAACAACCATAAAATGTGGTCACTGGGGGCCCTGGCCAGTCTCCTTGGGGACACGATTCAGCTTCCTGATCCTTTTGTTTTGTTGTGCCTGGGGCTCCCCCGTCCCGACCACTGTCTGTCTTGGGGATTTGGCTTTGAGTCTGTCTGAGGTCCTGGGCTTCTGGCTGGGGTGGTATTGCCTGTTGCCCTGAATCTCTCCTCAGGTGGGGATGGTGAGGATCTCTGTGATGATGCTTCTGCACCTGCCATGGGAAGGCCAGAGTCTAGGGCCATGCCGGTGGGTCTTACCTCTTGAGGTGATTCCAGGAAGCCTCATGCAAACTCAGGATTAAGCACAGGATTCAGGCAATGGTGGTTTTTGCGAAGGTAAGGAATCTCATGTCAGGTTCCTGGGGCACCTTCCTGGATTTCTAAGGGTTGAGCTCCTGGATAGATCAAGAAGACCTGAGGGGCCGGGCACAGTAGCTCGTGCCTGTAATCCCAGCACTTTGGGAGGCCGAGGCAGGTAGATCACTTGAGGCCAGGAGTTCGAGACCAGCCGAACTGGTAAAAAAAACCTCGTCTCTACTAAAAAGACAAAAAAATTAGCTGAGTGTGATGGTGCACGCCTGTGGTCCCAGCTGCTCTGGAGGCCAAGGCAGGAGGATCATGTGGGTTCAGGAGGTTGAGGCTGCAGTGAGTTGTGATCGTACCGCTGCAGCCCAGCCTGGGCAATGGGAGCCAGATCTTGGCTCAAAACAAAAAAGACCTGGGCAGCAGCAAAACTTTGTCGCCTCATTCCTCTGCAGATGGGGTTCGGGGGAGATTCTCGAGCCTTTCCCCTGTGCAAGGGTCTTCTCATTTGAAGATTTTAAGAAAGTGCTAATGAGAAAGGTCGCGTTGTGTTTGTGAAGCTTGGAGAAGTCATCCTAAGGGAGCAACAGCATGCTTAATTTATTCTAATTCTGTCATATATAAATTATATGTAAATGTCAGGGTTCTTTTAAAAACACTTCTCCATGTTTGGAAAAATGGAATGTTCAAAAAGATAAGTATCTTTCCCCTCTTCTTGGCCAGGCACGGTGGCTTACGCCTATAATCCCAGCACTTTGGGCGGCCAAGGTGGGCGGATCACGAGATCAGGAGTTTAAGACCAGCCTGACCAACATGGTAAAACCCGGTCTCTATTAAAAATACAAAAATTAGCCAGGTGTGGTGGCGTGCGCCTGTAATCCCAGCTATCCAGGAGGCTGAGGCAGGAGATTTGCTTGAACCCGGGAGGTGGAGGTTACAGTGAGCCAAGATCGTGCCACTGTACTCCAGCCTGGGTGACAGAGCAAGACTCCGTCTCAAAAAATATATATATTTATTTATTTATTTATTTATATTTATTTCCCCTTTCTTCTGGTTGCATCCTATCAGGCCAGTTTTGAGCTGTTTGGTGTGAACAGATCCTTTCTTTCCCCACTTGCAGCCTCCCAGGCTCCCTGGAAGCCACATCCTCTGGACCCCCATGCCACTCTCAGGGGCGTCTAGACAGCTTGGGATAAAGGTGTTTTTTTTTTTTATGCCTTCACCATTCAGCCAGTATTCCCTGAATGCCTGCTCTGTCCTGGCTGTCCTGGTGCCTGCACTGAGAGAGCCATGCCCAGACAGGGCTGACCCAGGAGGCTGTGTCTGAACCGAGTGCTGATCCATGACTGGGGTTTCTTTCTTCCCTGTAATGGGTCTCGGCACGGCTGAGGTTTTGCTTTGCTGTCCGCATTTGTGGAGGTTTTTGTAATGGAAAATTTCAAACACAGGCCGGAGTAGAGAGACTGGTATCCTGAACCCCATACCCCACATCACTCAGCTTCAACAGTTATTCACTCATCTCTTCAACAGGCACGGGACATCTTCTTTCCTGGAAGGACCAGTCAGGCTTAGAAATAACATCACAGTCCTGGAAAAGGGTCGGACTTGAACCAACCCTTGAACCAGGGCACTTTTACTTTTATCTTTCAGCTTTTTTTTTTTTTTTTTTTTTTGGCGGGGCAGGGGACCATTCTGTGTAAGATTTAATGCCGCTGCTTCTAGCGAACAGCAGGAATAGATCAGGGTCGGCACCCAGGATGTTTCTGCCATAGTTGCCAAGTGGTAGGCATGAAACGTGGCTTTATCCACCACGTTTTGTGTTTGGGATGGGACTTCTGTTTTCTTCCTGGAAAGGTAGATTTGGTGCATCCATGGTGGGTGTGAGTTTTCTTGGTGGCACTGAGCCCTGTTTCAAACCCTGCCAGATGAAATAGCTCTGCTCAGACAAAGCAGAAAAATGGGCCTGGTTTTCTCTCCTTACGCCAGTGACCAGGTATTGAGATACAGGAGCCCTCATGCGGATGACGTTTTTCTCTTGGTGTAACCGTTCGCCCTGCTTGTCTCTGTAGCCCAGGCTGGAGTGTGGTGGTGTGATCATAGCTCACTGCACCTCGAACTCCTCAGGCGAGCCTCCTTCCTCAGCCTCCTGAGTAGCTGGGACCACAGACGTATGCCACCATGCTCGGCTAATTTTTATTTTATTTATTTATTTATTTTTTCAAGACAGAGTCTTGCTCTGTCGCCCAGGCTGGAGTGCAGTGGCACGATCTCGGCTCACTGCAACCTCTGCCTCAGAATGGGAGAATAGGGTTCAAGTGATTCTCCTATTTTATTTTTTAGAGCTGAGGCCTTGCTGTGTTGCCTGGGTTGGTCTCAAACTCTTCCTGGGCTCAAGCAATCTTCCCACCTTGCCTCCCAGAGCTCTGAGATTACAGGCACACGAGCCACTGTGCCCGGCCTCTTTTATGAGACAAAGCAGGGAGTCCCTGACCTTCCTGAGTCTTGTAGTCAGAGAAAGCTAACAGGGTTCTTCCCTAACAGCCCTGTGGAGGTGTTATTCACACACTACGTGGTTCACCTGTTGTAAATATGATGATGATTGGTGCACACGTGTTCAGGCAGCCATGGACACCGTCTTGGAATTCATTTCTTCTCCCTACCTCAGCATACTCTGCAGGTGGGGACGGGGGGAGGGTCACATTCTCCCAAGTTCCCTGAGTGCTGATGGTAACACAGGCAGGTGCCAGCACAGAGTGTTGATGGGTGAGCAGCCCATGAGCTGAATTTTGCGATGACTGGATAACGTGCATGGACTCATCTCATTAAAGTGGCATGATTTTGGATTTCTTTGTTTTTGTTTTGTTTTTGCTTTTTTGATTTATTTCAGCCTGGTCAGTCTTATTGCCAGCGGCGCAGTTTTGGAAGGCACCTAGGGAAGGCTGCCTGGTTGGAGTTTAGAACTCCACCTCCAAGGTGGAGGTGAGGTCACCAGAGGCAGCATGTGCCGACCATCCAAAGCCAGGCCCAAGGCCGTGTGTCCACCACAGACACATCTTTTCCTACCAGCTTTAGAGCGAGACCAGTTTGCTTGATGTTAATTGAGTGCCTGCTCTGTGCCTGACACTGTGCTGGGCACTTTCCACGCATTTACTTACTGACTGCTGCACAGAACCCTGTGGAATGGGGATTATCGTGCCCATTTTACAGATAGAAAACCCAATGTTGAAAAAAAGTCGAATGTCTTGCCCAGGGCCACACAGCAAGAAGTCAAGCTGGATGCAGACCCAGGCAGTCTGGGCTCTGAACCGCTGCCCGCATGGCCTCTGAGTGGGAACAGGCTCCTGATCTGGGGTCGGGGGGAGGGTACTGGGATTTACGTTCTGGGAAGGGTGGGCCCAGGTTGCTCGGGAGAAATTTCTGTTGGAGAGAAGCCTTAGCCAGGCAAAGGAGAGGGCGTGGGAGGGTGCCCGGGGGAGGGAGCAAGTGAGCTCAGGCAGGAAGGTGAGATCGAACGTTCTCAGGAAGCTGCAGCAGGGGCCAAGGCCTGGCCACTCCAGCCTGCCTGCTGTGCTTCAGAGGCTGGCCCTTAGCAAGTGCTCAGTGAAGGCTGAATGAACGGAGGGGTGTTATTGGAGAGGCATGATGGCTGGGGATCTCGAACCTCGTGCTTTTCACTACAGGATCAAACAAGACAACTGGCTGGGCATGGTGGCTCATGCCTATAATCCCAGCATTTTAGGAGGCTGAGGTGGGTGGATCACTTGAGGTCAGGAGTTTGAGACCAGCCTGGCCAACATGGTAAAATCCTGTTTCCACTAAAAATACAAAAATTAGCCAGGTGTGGTGGTAGGCACCTGTATGTAATTCCAGCTACTTGGGAGGCTAAGGCAGGAGAATCGCTTGAACCAGGCGGTCGGGGGTTTGCAGGGGTGGAGGTTGCAGTGAGCTGAGATTGCACCACTGCACTCCAGCCTGGGCGATAGAGTGAAACTCCATCTCAAAAAAAAAGTGAACAAGACAACTGGAAAATACCTCCAAATGCCCACCTGACATTTTCAGTGTCTCTGCTGGGCTGGGAGTAGATCTGGCTGCTGAATCCTTCCTCCCTCCCACCCCCAAATATGCAAGCAGCTGCCTGGCTTGGAAAGCTGGAGGGCTCTCTGTGCTGTGAGCAGCTGTCCTGGTACCCTCCTGATGGGGAGACGGGCACTGGGCTGCCGCTTGCTAGATAGACCCTGACTGCCCACCGGCCTTCTGCGGATCCAGGGGGCTGAAATCTGCACAGTGAGGCTGTGTGGTTCATCACCGAATGGGGAGAGAGGCAGGTTAGCGAAAGGGGGAGCAGGACCCCAGATATTTGCCTCTGCTCTTCGTCTAGAAAATCACACAAAGAATTGCAGAAAGTGATAGTCTCATCCCTGAGTTTCCCTGGGCCAGACTGGGGCATAGGTCTTCTTACACTGTCTTGTTTTTCTCCGGGAAAAATGAGCCTTAAGTGTTAGACTTGAATTACCTTCCCAAGGGACACTTCCTGTGGCTATTTCTAGTAGCAAGTGGCTGAGGTTGTACCCCTAAATAAAATTAGGGTTTTAAACTGGGTCACAAACTCAGATGCCCCCAGGGGTCAGGAAGGAGGCACAAATGGGGGAAGCAGCCAGTGGGAGGCTACAGGGCAGGGAGAGGACTGCGGCAAAAGAGAACGGCGTGTCCTGCACGGGGAGTGGCCTCTCTTACCTGGGGGAGTAGAACCCTTGGCACTGTAGTATCCCTTTTGAAGCCAAGAATCCAGACTTTTAAAAATGCTGGCAAATAATTCAGTGGGTTTTTTGTTTGTTTTTAAAGACACAGCATTGCACTGGTTTAAAATAAACCATCTGTGGGATGAATGTCCGCTCTCTGTAGAGATGAGGAGGGCGAGGCTGAGCAGCACAGCGGGGGTCACTCAGTCAGTGGGGCTGGGACGAGGGCTCTACCTGCCGGCACCCGGCCTGGCCCTCTGTCTGACTCCCTGTGCTGCATCCTGGGCAAAGCAGCAGGGCTGGGAACCAACGCGGCAGACTCCACGGCCCTGTGCCAGTCTTGCCCACCCACCTCAGCTCTCCCACAGGAGGGCATCTCAGCAGCAGCCAGGACTTGGTGGCTGCCTTTTGGGTGCCAGGTACAAAGCACCTTGTGTCGTCTCTTGGAGTCCTTACACCACCACACACACACCTGGCGGCTTCTGCTCTCCCATTTCACAGATGAGGAAACTTCGACCTGGAGAGGTTCGAGTCACATGAGAGGGTGGGAGTTGAATGTGAATGTGACTCTGGAGCCACGGTTTCTAACCAGCGAGTGATTCACACTCAGAGGCCCTGGTGAGATGTGCATGGCACCCTCGACCTGATGCCAGTGACCTTGCCCTCCGTCCATGGGATGCAGCCTCTACCAGGGCGTCATGTGCAGCAAAGAACACTGAGTGGGAAGTCGGTGGGGGCCTCAGGAGCACAGGCAGCCCCACCTCCAGAGGGACCGCGCTGCTCACAAGGTTGCTGACTAATTCTCTTTGCAAACGGTTCAGTTTCACATGCTTGAGTTTCCAGTAACTACGTGGGTGGATTTGTTTCGTTTAAGGGGAAAACAAAACAAAACAAAACATGGAGTTTTCTTTCCCAAGAAGAGGGCTTGCCAATTATGGGTTTCACGCGTGCGGCTCCGGGCATCCTGGTGCAGTTCTGCAGCCAGCGGGGCCTCTTGGCAGATGGGCTCGGAGGTGGAAATCGCTTAGTCATTTGCAAGCCGGGACCAGGTGCCCAAGGTCAGGGAGGTGGTGGGGCTGCAGCGGCATGGGAATCCCTGGGTCCTGCCGCGGGAACCACGGTGGTCCTGTGCTCTTCCTGACTCAGCCCTGCCCTGGGCTGGCAGGGGGCAGGGACCTGGGCGAAGAGGAAGGAAGGTGCCAGGTTAGACAGGCAACTCTCCCTGCCAGCTAGTTGCCTGCTTCGGGTGAGTTGGAGATGGGGGTGTCCCTTGGCATATGCCAGACTGTGCTAGGGAAAGAGTGAGGGGCAGAGTCCAGGGGACGAGGGCAGGGTGTGTATACACATGTATTTATGTGTGTGTGTGTGTGTGTGTGTGTGTGTGTGTGTGTGTCTTTGTGTGTCCCCACACGGGCTCAATCAGGGGATACTGGCACTCACCAAGCAGAGCAGACTTTGGTGGGCACACAGGGCAGGGTCCTAGGGGGCCTCTGCTGTGCCAGGCATCACTGCTTGAGGTGCTGGATGGTGAGGGGTTGGGGACTGATCAAAGTGGGTCGGGGGGCTGCCATTTACAAAAGGCTGGAGCGTTCTGCTGCCTTAGGGCCCACCTGTTCTTGCCGCCTTGGGGCCCAGGTGCAGGCAGGCGGCCGTGACTCCTGGATTCCCGTGGAGCAGGGCGGGCCTTTTTCAGGACTGTGGCTGCTTCTGCCGAGGAGACCGACCCGGAAGCGGCATTGGGTCTGGGTCTGGGGGCCGAAGCAGCTTCAAGCCCAGCTTGGGAGGTGGCTGGCCTTCTGCCTCCGTACTCCCGGTTCCCATGTCCTGGCCGGGCCACGTGACCTCTCCGAGCTTCAGTCTGCATCTGTGAAATGGGGGTGTGAGTGTCCCTGGGGGAGGGAGCTGCCTCGTGCTCTCCTGATCGAACTGGTCTCAGAGATGCCAGGCCTGTGGCGGGGCCAGGCCTTAACCTCCGATGTTCCTTTATGCTTCCAAGTGGAAACACACCGTGGAATTGAGAATCCTTAACCTGATCTGTGAGGGTGTGCTTCCTGTGCTCTCTGGAAGGAAAGAGAGAACTGTCACATAATATATTCTACTAGGCAGAGGGTGGTAAAGGTGATTAGAGAGCAGCAGCGTTCTGGCCTTGGGGTTTACTCTCAGCAGGTGAATTTGGGAAGACTTCCTGGAAGAAGTGATGCTGAAATTGGGCCCTGGGATGTGTGAGCACTGGAGAGGGAGGAGGAGGGGAAGAAAGGAAGAAATGTCACTGGTGGAAGTTGGCATGTGTGTACAAAGCCACCCGGAGCTTTGATGATACCTGGAATATAGTAAGTCCCTGATAAAAGTCATCACCAAAGTCAATCTGACTCTGGGATTTGGGTTCAGTATTTGGAAGAAGGGATGTGTGGGGGTGTGATAGGGATTTTCAGACCACCAGGCAAGAACGGACAGATTTGTTTGTTTGTTTGTTTGTTTTTGAGACAGGGTCTTGCTTTGTCACCCAGGCTGGGGACAAAGATCATTGCAGCTTCTGCCTCCCAGGCTCGGGGATCGTCACACCTTAGCCTCTTGAGTAGCTGGGACCCCAGGTGTGCACTACTACACCCAGCTAATTTTTTTTTTTTTTGTATTTTTTGTAGAGATGGGGTTTTGCCATGTTGCCAGGCTGCTCTCAAACTCCTAAGCTTAAGCAATCCACCCTCCTTGGCCTCCCAAAGTGCCGGGATTACAGGTATGAATCACTGTGCCTGGCGAGAAAAGACAGTTTCAGAGCCTTATGTAGGTGACTTCTGATTTTTTTTTTTTTTTTGAGCCCCTGCAGATTGACTGGTCGCTTCAGTGGGAGTGTCTTGCTTCCTTGGCCTTCCATTCACTTGGCAAGTTTGTTACGGGCCCCTGTGTGCCAGGCTCAGCCTGAGCATCCGTGGAGCCAGAGGAAGCTAAGGGGACAGTGACCAGCAGGTGGGGAGGGGAGCAGCTGTGCCCATTCCCCCTTCTGGGCAGGTTAGGGAAACGCGGTGATTGTTCTGGGAAGCTGCAGCTTGGGGAGAGATGACGTTTCCTGTGGCCCAGGAGTCTGGGCTAACAGCAGGCAGTGGTGGAAAGTGGGCGTGGGCACCGGAGGCCCATGATGCCCCCAGATCCTCCACCAGGGACACAGCCGGCAGCAGAGCAGTGGCAGGTCCCCCGCCCACTTGGGTCTCTGCCCGCCCACGCCTCCCTTTCCAGTCCTTCTCTGTGGCCTCTGCCTCCTTGCTCTTTCTTGGCAGACACTGTAGAACCCTGCCTGAGGCACAGCATCCAGGCTGCCTTGGGGACAGACAGAATGGGGACAGCATCCTATCCTATGGCCCATGGAGCCCCCCTGCCATGTTCCTCTTTGTCCTCAAGGCCTCCCTCCTTCCTCCACGCCCAGGTTTCTAGCATCCAGGGAAGATCTGAGTTTGGAGTCTGGCTTCCAACTTGGATCCTGGACAAATTACTCAGCCTCTTTGCACCTCAGTTTCCACCTATGAGAGTGAGAGTGAGCCATCTATAAGAATGGGCATGAGAATTACCTTGCAGAATTGTGCAGGATGCATCAAAGCGAGACAGTGTGGCTGGTGCCTCAAGGCAGCTGTTTCCACCATTCAGAGGATTGTTCTGTCTGCTCAACAATTCAGGCAGCTCACTCAGATCAGGGCCTCTGCTACTACCAGTGACATAAATTCAGAATCCCCCACGAGGAAACAAAAACATGCAGCCACCCTCCAGTCACCTTCAAAAGGAAGGTCATGCTCCAGGCACCTTCAAAAGGAAGGCTCTGGACACACAACAGGACAGGGTCCCTATCCCCAAGGACTCACTACATATAGTGGGGGACTATGAACCATGAGCTGGTGAGTGTAACACAGTGACAAAGGAGGAGCCTAGCCCGGGGTGTCCTGCAGTGAGTCCTAAAGATGAGATAGGACCGGGCACGGTGGCTCACATCTGTAATCCCAGCACTTCGGGAGGTCGAGGCCAGCAGATCACCTGAGGTCAGGAGTTCGAGACCAGCCTGGGCAACATGGCGAAACCCTGTCTCTACTAAAAATACAAAAAATTAGCTAGGTGTGGTGGCACACACCTGTAATCCCAGCCACTCAGAGGTGAAGGCAGGAGAATTGCTTGAACCTAGGAGGAGGAGGCGGAGGTTGCAGGGAGCCGAGATCGCACCACTGCACTCCAGCCTGGGCGACATCGTGAGACTCTGTCACAAAAAAAAAAAAAAAAAAAAAACCAGCAACAACAAAAGAGGAGATAGGACCTGGGAGGTGAGGGGGCTGGGGGTGGCACAGGGAGGGCACCAAGGCAGGCAGCGTTGTGGGCTGCGGGTCAGCATGTGGACACGTGTTGCTCCCTGAGGCAGGGAACACACCCAGCCCGGCTCAGGTCAGGTGCTTTGCTCCTCCTCCTCCTCCTTCTACCTGCTCCCTCCTCTCTCCTCCTCCCTCTGGGATCTCGAAGTACAGGGGTGGGAGGAGAGGCCCCCAGGCCCTGCTGTCCCCATGCCCTCCTTGTGGGACTCCTGGGCCGCTGCTGCTCCCCCTGAAGTCGAATGGAAGAGGTGAGGAGCGCTTGGGTCTGGCTCTCGTCTGGCTCTCCGGCCTCACGCGTGCCGTGTCTCTTGGTGGCTGTTGTCCCTTTCTGGCTGATGCAGAGGGTGTTGCAGGAAGCCAAGCCTGCCCATCTGGCCTGTCTGGCCCGTCCAGATCTGCAACGTGGAGCAGCCCCCAAAGGTCCGCTGTAGTGAGGGGAGGGCGCTGCAGGGAGTTGGCCTGGGATGGTGGGGTGACTGGTTCCATGAGCCTTTGAGTGAGCGCTTACATCCACACCTGCTGTTTCTGTGGCCACTGGAGCTGCTGGTCCAGGTGGGAAGCGGCCTCCCACCTGCTGTGTCTCTAAGCATCCAGCTCCAGACCTCCTGGGAGGACCACGGCTGGCCCCTGAGCTGGCCACCCGCAGGCCTGGTCCCTGGGGTCAGAGGCAGGACCCTTGACTTCTCAGAGTGATGGAGGAGAGTCTGTGCTTTGAACCCATTGGGCCAGGTGACTCCTGCTGTGTGTGCAGCCAGACTCACCTGCTCGGGGCGGCTGCCAGGGACCCCAAGTGTCTAGGCGTCTGCTTCTCACTGGCCCCACCCCCGCTATCGTTTCTTTTGCCTTCCTCCTAAATTTGCATGGCAGAAACTTCCTTCTACAAATATTTGCAGAGCGCCCACTGTGTGCCAAGCATTGTTCTAGGCAGGGGGTTGTTCAAGACAGACTGCAGGGCGGTCAGAGCCATGACTGCGTCTTGGACCAGGACTGCCCTCTGTGTCTGAGTCACCTCCTCCACCCCAGCCAGATGGCTTAAAGCTCCAGGGGCTTTGCCTCCTTTCACCTTTCCTCCCCCTGCCCTGCCCCAGGTGTGTGCAGATGTGGGGTGACCCCATTGCCCCATTTGATTGGGAGACCCCCCCGACAGCCAGGAGAAGCCCTTTCTCTTGGCATTCCACAGCACGCTGCTCCTACGATGTTTTATATACAGTAGCCTTGCTCCTTGCCTCTAACTCATTCCTGGATACACAGAGGAAGCCCGCAGTCCTCTTCCATTTTGCAAGTATTTGGAGCAGTGGAGCGGGAGAGACTGACTTGCCCACATCGCTAGTCGTTTTCTAGACATTGCTGTATCCTGGCGACTTAGGGTCCTGACTGCACCCTGGGCTCCCCTCTCTGGGCTCTGGCTGGCACGACCTTCCTTATGAAGGTGCCTGGAGGGTGGCTCCGTGTTTTTGTTTCCTCATAGGGGATTTTGAATTTATGTCACTGGTAGTGGTTTGGAAGCCATAGCGTCCTGTGTCAGGTTTAGCAGGATAGAGTTAGAGTGTCTGGCCATGAAAGGCTGGCCTGGGCTGGGCGCGATGGCTTTCGCCTGTAATCCCAGCACTTTGGGAGGCTGAGGCGTGTGGATCACGAGGTCAGGAGTTCGAGACTGGCCTGGACAGCATGGTGAAACCCCCATCTCTACTAAAAATACAAAAAATTAGCCAGGTGTGGTGCGTTCCTCTAGTCCCAGCTACTTGGGAGGCTGAGGCAGGAGAACTGCTTGAACCTGGGAGGTGGAGGCTGCGGTGAGCCAGGATTACCCCACCGCACTCCAGCCTGGGCGACAGAACAAGACTCTGTCTCAGAAAAAAAAAAGAAAGAAAGAAAGGCTGGCCGGATGGGGAGAGGCCAAACCCCCCCAGGCTCCAGTGGAAGACCCCCCTTCCCTTCTCAAAATGCTCCTGTGTCCCTGGTTGCCACTCTCCAGGCCAAGGCAGTGGGAGGTGCTCTGTGGGGGATTCTGGCTGGAAAAAGCAGCTGTGTAATTACAGGTACTGGAAATAGTTCTGTTTCCCTTTCAGCCTTTTCCTCCTATCCCCCCCTACACAAAGAAAACAACAACCAAAAAATCCTCCAAAAATACAAAGCTGGAAAAAGCTCTTAAACCTTCTTAGTTTAGTCTGCCGAGGCGTCCCAGGCGGTGGGCCTTAAACATTTACATTCTTTGGGCTTAGCTGACTCCTGCGAGCGTCGAGTTTCTGGGTTGGTGGCACATCCAGGGTGAAGTAAGAGCTCCTTACAGAGAAAGCACATGTGTGTGTTGGCGCTCTAGATGGCCCGATGGCAGGGGTGGGCTCCGAGCTCCAGGGCCCTTTCTTGGGACAGAGCGGATCCTGTGGGATTTTACGTTAACTTGTCCAGACCAGTTGTTCTTCACCTTGGTGCCCGATGAGAAGTGTCTCCGCAGCTCTGTTCTCCAGACCTTTACCGAACGCTTACTGTGTGCCAATGATTCAGCTCAGAACAGGGAAAAGGGCATTTGCGAGGCTGATGAGTCAGTGAGGGAGTCACAGCTCACAAATGCTGTGTTTCTTCACATCTGAGACCTGGCGGCTGTGAGCTTCACCGTCTTTTTTTTTTTTTTTTAATATGCTGCTGATGGTCACTGTCATGTGCCCTTGACACCAGGACCAGCCTGATGGCAGAGATCTTAAGATGTGAATCACATGACCTCGAGCTAGCGGGGGAGGAGGACTCTGAGAGGCTGGGAGGCTGGCCGGGGGTACCGCAGAGATCACGGGAGAGGCTCTTCAGCGGCAGAAGCATCTTGGGTGGTGTTTCATGGGCAGAGCGGGGCTGGGGAATATGACAGCAGTGAGATGAACACGCAGAGGTGCCATTGACGAGTGATCCTGCTCTGGGCTCTCCAGTCACCTCTAACCTTAGAGGGGACAACCGCAATGTCTGTTTTACAGACGGGCCACAGCCCTCCGCAGCGGATGTGTCCCTGGGACCCATCCTGGGCAGGTGATGTAGATCTCTGTACTCCCTGAGCGCCCATCCTGTAAGAGGCTTGAATGGCTCTTTATTAACCACCCATATTCCCGGGACTTAGCTCCTGGAGGCCGAGGCTGGCTCCCTCTTTGTCTTGGACTCATCTCTGTGGCTTCTCTGTAACCAGCACTTAAAAATGCACCAGGCTGAGTGGGGTACCAGCATCATCTCGTCTCATCCCCACATCGTCCCAGTGAGACGGGGTTCATTTTCCTGGTTGGCAGGTGGGGAAACTGAGATTTGGAAGTTCTGTCAGGTTATAGCCAGGTAAGGGCAGAGCCGGGATTAGAACCCAGGGTTGTCAGCTCCAGAGCCTGTGCCTGTCTCTCCTTTCTGCACATTTGCAGCAACTCTCTTCTGTTATTCCTGTCCCGAGAGGCACCTGCTCTCCTGCATGGCCCGCTGCCTACCGGGCTCCTGGCCAGAGGCACTGAAAGCCCTAATCTGACGGTTCATTGAGGAGAGATGGCATCATGATGAGGGCTCAGGATTCGTTGCTGATGAGTTTTCTTTCGGGCCTCTGAGAAGTGGCATCATTGCTGGACAGAGGTGGGAGGTGGGCTGGGGAGAGTCTGGGGCTAAATTCTGGGGAGGCCAGGACCACCTACAGGTACCACCATGGCTGGAATATTCTGGAAGCTCAGGAGAGCCAGTACACAAGGTGGCAGGTGTCGGAGAGGGACAGTGACTTGGAGATTGGGTCTTGCTCTGACCGGTCTGATGGCCAGCGGAGGGAAGCACCGCCTTAGGTCACCAGACACCTCCAGCCCGCACCCGCTCCACCCGCCGGATGCTCTTCTCAGACTCTTTCTTTTGTTGTCTGGCTGCGTCAGACGTCTGGGCTCGCAGGGAGGTTCCTGAATGGGCCTTGGAAACAGGTCACTCCCTTCCCGTGCCGCCGGCACTGACCCAGATGTGACCTTCCCCGCAGTGACAGTGTCTGGCTGTCACTCTTTGATGCTGGCGGTAGACGGGCTGGGTGGCCATCCCTCCCCAGCTCTGGCCTTCGAGGACTTTGCCATCTCCACAGCCGCCTGCCGGACGTTCCTTCCCACTGCCATGCTGGAGAGGGGTATCCACTGGGCCTCTGTCCCAGCGCTCAGCCTTTCCACTCTCATGGAGTTCCCTGGCTGGGCTGGCAACTTTGAGGGTCTGGATGAAACAGACTAGTTCCCGCTGAGCCGAGGAGGGCTGTGGCTCTACTGGGCCCCTCTCTGGACCCAGCCCCTTGGTGGGGCGCTCAGCAGTGGATGTGCCCTCCGTGGGGTCTCTGGGGACTTTCCTGGCTGGCTGTGGAGCCTCCCTTGGGGCCATTAGCAGAGACCTCCGGGGATCTCAGTGTACTCACCCTGGCGCTGGGTACCAAGGCTGACCTGGAAGGTCAGAAGCCAGTAGTGGACCATGCTGCCCTCATGCGGGGTCCTGGAGCCCTGTCCACACACAGGGGCTTCTTTGGAACTCAGTGTTTAGTCTTCGTGGAATCCAGATGTGAACAAAGCAGAGAAGGGAGGATGCCAGACGCGCCTGCCCACATGGAGATGGTCTCTCACCCGTGGCTGCTGGCGCATCTTCAGGCACCGAGAGCCCATGCTGCGCAGATTCTGGGGCTTCGGCCTTTGGAGGGCCTCAAGGTGGCTGGTCCTCCGGGCCTCAGGAAGACAATACCATGTCATTCTGCTGCTAGTTTCCAGGGTGGTGAGGAATACATTTCTGCTGCTATCATCCACGGACGGCAGGGGCTGCACCACGTGGGACCTCGGAACCAGGGCCTTCTCCCATCCCTTCCTTCTGGATCTGTCCTCTCTGTGGCCCATGCAAAATTCCAGGGGTCTTTTCCTGCAGGAAGGAGAGCCAGGGTGCAGGCCCCGAGGAGGTGGGACACGTGCAGGTGACTACCCAAAGCTGTCCTTGACGGCCCAAAGTCAGGCAGAGGAACCCATCCTCAGGGCAGCTGAGGTCTCTCCGTCACAGTCACACCTCTTCTCCTTTTTTTTTTTTAAACAGTCTCACTCTGTCTCCCAGGCTAGAGTGCAGTGGCACAATCTCAGCTCACTGCAATCTCCACCTCCCGGGTTCAACAATTTCTCTGTCTCAGCCTCCCAACTAGCTGGAACTATAGGCGTGCGCCACCATGCCCGGCCAATTTTGTATTTTTCGTAGAGATGTGGTTTCACCGTATTGGCCAGACTGGTTTTGAACTTCTGACCTCATGATCATCCCGCCTCAGCCTCCCACGCCCAGCAGCTCACACCTATTTTTCTAGGTTTTTCAGTCTGTATCTTTTTTGTGTGCCAAAGTGGAGACCCATATTTCTGGTAGATAATCACTTGTTTTTCTCATTCAGTAAGTGGGCACCTCTGATGCAGCTGGAATGGGCCCCAGGTGGGAGGGACTTTGTCCTTCCCACCACATGGATCTGGCACATAGTGGGACTCACAGCTCTTCGTGGCATCAATGAATTGTGTCCCGATTAGCTGCTGGTGATGTGCCATCTGCGGCTGTGCTCTGCGGTGAGATCCACCGTGATCTTGTGGCGCAGCACGTGGTAGGTCCTCAGTGAGGCTGTGGTGAGGACCGTGGGGGCATCTGGTGCCTGGTGCAGGTCCCTTGCTGTCCTCCATGGTGTCTCTCTGTGCCCAGCCTCTGGAGGGTCGGTGGAGGGCTGTGGGCCCGGGACTCGGTGTGTCCGATAAGGAAACCAGCTTGGGTAGGGAGGGGAGTCAAGACAAAAGCCTGGTTGTGCCCTCGGAGAAAACCCAAACCTGGGTTTCCTTGAGGCTGAAACTGCCAGCGCCCGGCCTGTCTTGTTCCCATAAAGGGCACTTTGTGTGTGGCTCCTGGTGGGAGGCGGCAGCCAGCCAGCGTGAGCCCAGACTGTCTCTGGGAATGAGCGCGGCCACCTCCGAGCCATAGCTCACTGTGACGAAAACCCTGCGGCCCTGGACTTCTGAGAGCTGACACCAGGCCAGACAGTTGTGTTTGGGACAAGCCTGTTCCTCATGCTGAGGAGTCAGCGTGGTCTTGTTGAATCCAGACCAGACACATTCTTTTTTGGAAAACGGAGTGGGGTGGGAGAGCAGGGACACCGGCCTGGTGGGCTGGTGGATCGGAGGCACTTGCGAGCGGGTCTGTAGTGGGTAGGAAGCCCCATCGAGAGGCAGAGACACTCGCTGGCTGCTGCCTCCTGAATGGACAGCCAGTGTGGACACAGTGGCTGCACTCGCTGGAAGCTGGGACCCCAGAGCTCAGCACGTGGAGCTAGACGAAACTTCCTCTGCTCCCACTGCAGGCTGGGCTTCCCCCAGCCAGGGCACTGTGCGTCCAAGACCTGTGCTCTGCCCTCCAGCCTGAGCCAATGCCCCTGTCCCCCGCCTCCACCAGTGCAGGTGGAGAGCTGTCCCCACTCCCTGGGTCCTCGCCAGCCCTGCACACTAGGGATGGTCTGGGCTGTGCAGGATTGAGCTCTTGCCACCTTTGGGGACTGAGTTCTCAAGGAATGAGGGCCCTGGAGGACCCACCTGGGGCAGGAGAGCTTTGGATCCAGTGGAGAAGGTTCCATAGCAGGTTGGGGACAGAGAGATGGATGCCTGCTCACCTTTTCAGGAAAGTGATGTGGGAGACCTTAGGCCCTGCTTTCATGGGAGTGGCGTTTCTGCAGAGCATGGTGGTGTGGGCAGGTGGCACCGTGGAACAGAGAGTCACTCAGCAGGTACGTACCAAGCACTTACTCTGTAAAAGGCCCCGAGACACAGCGTGAACGAGACCGAGTCCCAGCCCCCATGCTTTCATGGGGGACAGGCCTTAAGTAGATAACCAAGTGAACATCATTGTGAAGTTCCATGGGGAAGCTCAGAGCATGGCATGGGGGCGGGGGACATTTGCCACTTGGGCAGGATGGCTGAGAAAGGCCTTGGTGACATGGTGACCTCAGAGCAGAGCCCTGAGGGAAGTTGGGGAATGACCACCTGGGGCCTCAGGTCCTGTGTGCCCAGAACCAGGCGGAGGGTGTGGGAAGTGCAGAGATCCTGAGGCAGAAGCTTGGCAGGTGCTAGGAACAGCCAGAGGCCAGTGGTGCAAGCAGAGCGTGGGGGAAGGAGCTGATAGAGTGTCCTGGGTCCTGTCCAGGAGGAATGTGGGCTCCCTGAGGTCAGAGTGACCTGTCCCACTCCACCCCTGCATGTCCCTGAGTCCATCTTTCCCCCGGCAGTTGGCTGGGCCAGCTGCTGCGTGGGGAGGTCAGGTGGAATGCTCTAGGAGGGGCTGAGTTTACTCTTCCCTGCCTTTTATTGGTTGGGGCTTTGGTGCGCATGAGAAGACTTCTTGAATAACAAAGAACCATCCTGCAGGATCCTTGGAAAGATCTACGTTTGCTCCCAGCCCCACCTGGAGGGCTGGGCAGGTTGCTTTTATAGTCCTCAGTCTGCCTGTGCAGTGGAGGTAGAGACACCCGGGGCCAGTCAGCCCTGACCCCGTGGAAGCTCTTGGAGTCTCTGAAGGGTCCACAGGAAAGTCAGTGGGTGCTGTCAGAGGAGTCCTCTCACACTGCCTGGGCACAGCAGCTAAAAGCATGACCAGAGGGGACATGGAGACGGGAGGTTCACCTCCAGACCACCAGGGTCGCTGTCTGCATGTGGCCAAATGTTCTCCCTGGTGGGCGGGCTGGGTGGGCTCCAAGTGGGAGTTGGGGTGAGAGTCTGAGAGCCCCAAGGAGCTGGGGGACCGCAGGCCTTGCCGTGGCTCCTGTGCCACCTTCCAGAAGGAAGCCACTGAGGCCAAGCCACCCTTGGTCAGCTGCCTCCAGAGAAAAACAGCAGCCTGCTCATCAGCCGTCTTCCCTCCCACTGGCCTAGCAGACATGGTGAGCCCACCGCTTCCGAGGGCCTTCCTCCCTCCTGCAGTTTAGTTTGCGTTGGATTAACTGGAAAGACTTACTGTCTCTGAGTCAAAACACAAAAACCCCCCGGATGCACCAGAGTGTTTGCTGCCAGGGGAGCAGCTGGCGCCTTCTTTTGGTGGCGGTTGGCGGGGGGGGACCCTAACCCCTTCTTTCCTGCCTACAGCCCTTTCCGGTCTTCCAGATTGGAGAGGAACCTGGAACCCCAGCCTCTTTGCACCGGTGGGTCGTGGCTTAGGGGCAGGCGCTCAGGATGGGCATTGGGATGGTTCCTCATTCTTAGATGCATCTGCTGTTGTTTCCTGAGGAAGAGATGAGCACCACCCCCTATGCCCACGTGCAGCACTTCCGAGGGTCCCAGTGTGGTCCTCTGAGCCCACTGCCTCCAGAGCGGCCACGCATAGGAAGATCCACCCCAGTGTGGGCAGAAATTGGTAGCTATTTTTATCTTATCTAGTTTCATTTCTATTTTGTGGATGTGTGTTTTGTAATGTATATAATCTATTGGTACAGAAGCACATGAGGATCACATATGCATGAGTGTATGTCTTTGGCTGATACGTGCTTAGAAGTCGATCACCAGTCAGAGGATGATAGCTGCTGGAGATGAGGTTCTGGTGTGTAAAAGGAAGGAGGTGTCACCGGGGGTCCGGGAACGGCTGCACCATCGAGAATGCACCTCACAAGGCAGAGCGGGCAGACGGGGAGGGCAGGGCTGGGCACGGGCTGGACAGACAGCAGCATCTGAGCACATCTGTGTTTGAAGAGCAGCCGGCCACCCCAGTCCACCAGGATCCAAGCACTTGAGCCTGTAGGAAGGTCTTGCAGTTTCGGGGAGAGATTTGACCCCTGTTTCTTCACCATTTCCTAAGGTCTCAGCCACGGTCAGCACACTGTAAGGGCCAGATGGTAACTATCGAGGCTTGGTAGACCGCACGGTGTCTGCCGCAACGACTCAGCTCTGTAGCGTGAAAGCAGCCACAGACAACATGTAAACCGTGAGCCTGGCCGTGTGCCAGTAAAGTTTCACTTCCGGAAGGAGACAATGGGCCACATTTGGCCTCTGGGTGTAATTTGGCCAGCCCTGGTCTAGATTTAAGAGGACGGGCCCTAATGGGGCCCAGGACCAGCCTCAGTTTCTCACCAAAGTGCAGGCCTCTGACTTTGGATTCGTGAATGGAGTGCGCCAATCACACTTACGCTTTGGGAGGATTTCGGGGGCATGGCGTGGACTTTTCAGAGAGTTTGCTTATCTGGAGCAGGTGATGAACAGCCATTATATCACATGGTAAGGATCTCAGCTCTGCCGCACACCTTGACACCCCTTCCTTTAGAGCCAGATGAACGTGCTGTGTGGAGGATTCCATACAGGGGCCAAGGCAGGAGGCTGGGCCTGGCCCATCAATAGAATCTTGAAGCCGGTGAGCCCAAAGACATTCGGAGGTCCTCCAGACTGTCATCTCTCACGGTGTTTGCAATGATGTGCTCCAGGAAGAATGTCCCTGTTCTTCAAGTTTGGGGACTGCTAGAGTTGAACAGAACCCTCGAGTTTCTGCCCTGCAGGACTTCTCAGAGCCTTCAAGATGCTGATGTGCTTTGTGACTCTCTAGGAGGGGATAAATGATTCCCCCCACTCAGACATGAATTCAAGTGCTTTAAGACTCGGTCAAGGCCACTTTGGGGAAGAGCTGATTTCTTTCAACGCTGTATTTTATAAACAGGGACTCTAAGGCACAGAGAGGTAAACATCTCATTCGGGGTAACCCAGAGGCTCGTGAGCGAGTTGGGATGAGCGCTGAGCTCCCGCTGACCGCCTTCCTTCTGGCCTGGGAGAACCAGGGAGTTGACGCCGGGTTGCAGGTTCTGGGTTCTAGGTAGTGCTTTTGGGCACAGGAAGATGGTTTTATCCCAGGAATACCCTGCATCCTTTCACCTAAAGCGCACTCTGCGTCGTGGCTTCCCAGCACTGCTGTGACACTGTTGCCATAGGACAGGGGAATTGTCCGTGTGGGGCCTGTGTCGGGCATTGCTGGGCGTTTAGCAACATCCCTGGCCCCCACCCACCAGACGCCACCCCAAATTGTGACAACCAAACGTGTCTCCAGACATTGCCAAATGTCCTGGAGTAAAGAAGGGGGGTGGTAAAATCACCCTGGTTGAAAATCACTGCTCTGGCCGGGCACAGTGGCTCACACCTGTAATCCCAGCATTTTGGGAGGCTGAGGTCAGGAGATCAAGACCAGCCTGGCAAACACGGTGAAACCCCATCTCTACTAAAAGTACAAAAATCAGCTGGGTGTGGTGGTGTGTGCCTGTAGTCCCAGCTACTCGGGAGGCTGAGGCGGGAGAATCAGGAGGCGGAGGTTGCAATGAGCCGAGATGACACCACTGCACTCCAGCCAGGTGACAGATCAAGACTCTGTTTCTAAAAAAGAAAAGAAAACCACTGCTCTGCCCTAATACAGGTGGACCCGGCACTTGCTGGAATTTGCCAGTCAAGGGCAGAAAGACTGGCCAGAGCTCTGCAGAGGTGTAGGAGCCCGCGTGGGGGTGGGGGTGGGGAAGGCCTCCCAAGGGGAGACTCGAAGACGCCTGAGGGCAGTTGTATGAAGCAGGGCAGGCGGCTCAGTCTGCAAGGGGCTCGGGTGCCGCCACTTAAGGGGTTTGTGGGTGGGGGGAGACGCAGCTGGAGAGGGAGGAAAGGCGAGATCCTGGATGGGTGGACGGGTGGGAGTCTCAGTCCAGGAACTTCATGCCGAGGGCTGGAGGGCAGTGATGGGGACGTCAGGGGAGGTGGCACACAGTGGTGGGTAAGTCAGGTGAGAGGGTCCCAGGAAGGGAGTAGGGGAGAGAGCATTTGGGAAGATGGGCAGAGCCACCCGTCAGAAGATAGTGCTGGACAGCTGATCAGCATGGTGAAACCCCATCTCTACCAAAAAAAATGCAAAAATTAGGCATGGTGGCATGCACCTATAGTCCCAGCTACTCAGGAGGCTGAGGCAGGAGAATCTCTTGAACCAGGATGGGGAGGTTGCAGTGAGTGGAGATCGCGCCACTGCACTCCAGCCTGGGTGACAGAGTGAGACCTCGTCTCAAAAATAACAACAGCAGCAACAACAAAGGAAGTTAGAACTGGAGTCCAGGAGACCTCCCAGACCTCCGCCTTCGACCAATGGCAGTGGGCCTTGGAGATGGTGGGCTTGGGCCTGGAGGTAGAAGAGAACATTCTGTGGGTAGTGTGACGCTACAGACACTTCTCAAAACTTTGATACTATGAGCCTGTTGGAATCTTTTCTGGGAATGATTCCTAGAGCCCAGGGAGAGAATTGCTGTGGATGACAGGACAGCAGGTTCAGAGTGGCTCAGGAGCAGGTGACCACACGTTTTTGCAAAGAGGCAAAGGGAACTCTGACCATCCGCATGGGTCTCTTACCTCCATTCTGAGGACACAAGGTGTCTCTTCTCACTGTAGTTTGTTGGAGATCGGTGGCTTAAATAATTGCTAGGTGCTTGCTCATCGAGAAGAATCTGAATGACACCTGATATGTACACATAAAGATGTGTACCAGGCCAGGCACGGTGGCTCAGCCTGTAATGCCAGCACTTTGGGAGACTGAGGCAGGCAGATCACTTGAGGTCAGGAGTTGAAGACCAGCCTGCGCAACGTGGTTAAACCCGTCTCTACTAAAAATACAAAATTAGCCAGGCGTGGTGGCGCATGCCCATAATCCCTGCAGGAGAGTCGTTTGAACCCAGGAGGCGGAGGTTGCAGCGAGCCAAGATCGTGCTGCTGCACTCCAGCCTGGGCAACGAGAGCAAAACTCCATCTCAAAAGATAATAAATTACTATTATTATTATAAAGATTTGCCAATCTCTCACTCCTACCACCCCAAAGAAACCACGGTAATATCCTGCCAGCTGACCCTGTGATGCAGATACGTGTATCCCTAACTTCCCCACATATTCAGGGGGGTATTTTGGGTTTGCCTATCCCCTTCCCTTCCTCCTCTCCTTTCTCTCCCTTCCCAAACTGATGTCCTTCTGAACTTTTTTCTAAAAATCCTGGTAACATATACAAAAACATAAAATTTACCGTCTTAACCATTTAAGACATGCAGTTCAGTAGTGTTGAGTACGTCGCCGGAGCAGTGCTGAGGACGTCGCTGGGGCAGTGCTGAGGACATCGCCGGGGCAGTGCTGAGGACATCACCGGGGCACTGCTGAGGACGTCGCCGGAGCAGTTTTGGCTCATTCCACTGTGCTTTTTAAGGAACCATCTGACTGTGTCCAGCGGCTACACCATTTCGCATTTCCATCAATGATACACAAAGGTTCCAGTTTCTCCACATCCTTGCCAACACTTGTCATTTTCTGGGTCTTTTTTTACATACTTAAAAAAAATAATAACCTTTTATGGAAGGATGATGCCCCCGGAATAATTTCACGCCTTCCTGCCAGCACCTGTGTGTCTGCATCTCGGGGATGCCGTTGTTTTATTAGCATGGGTTCTCCTTTCACGTTCTCTCCTGCTCTTCTGCTGAATGCGTGTGGAAGTGTGTCCAGGCTCACTGATGTGGTTCCACCTCATCTTTTTAATTGCTGCATAATGATGGTTCATGGTGCAGATGTATCAGTGCAATCCGCCTAAGTGACCTTCATATGATGCACTTGATTTGGAGTGGCAGGAAGTGGCCGTGCCTCTATTGTAAACACCCATGTATGGATCTCCTTCTGCTACTGGTGCTCTTGTTCTTTTTTTTTTTTTTTTTTTTTTTGCTTTTTTGAGATGGAGTTTCACTCGTTGCTCAGGCTAGAGTGCGGTGGCATAATCTCGACTCACTGCAACCTCTGCCTCCCGGGTTCAAGCGATTCTTCTGCCTGTGCCTCCTGAGTAGCTGGAATTACAGGTACACATCACCATGCCCAGATAATTTTTTGTATTTTTAGTAGAGACAGGGTTTCTTCCTGTTGGCCAGGCTGGTCTCGAACTCTTGACCTCAGGTGAGCTGCTTCAGCCTTCCAAAGTTGTAGGATTACAGGCATGAGCCACGGCACCTGGCCGGCGCTCTTGTTCTTACGGGCTCATGGACCAGGGGTGGAATTGCTGGATCAGTTGCCCGTTCATTTCCCCAAACCTGCGGGATTCAGATCCCACAGCCATGAGGGTACTTGCTCTCCATTTCCTGTGGGCAGAAGGCACCATGTCTGTATTGACTCTGTAGCAACCTGGAGGGTGCAACGTACGTGCGATCTCACGACTGCTTTTCTTTTATGCCCCTGTGTCTCCAAGGGAGATTGAGCTGCTTTCCCTGCAAGTTTACATACTGTTTTCATTGACTTTTTCTCTGTATTGTCTGTTCCAATCCTCTGGCTATTGTGCAATAAAAGGACCAAAAACAAACGTGTCAAACTGTTGACAGCTTGATTGTTGAAAATACGTGAATTTTTTTATACATGTTTGAATTACAGATTTTCAAAATTAAACCCTCAGCCAGGCAAGTTGGCTGATGCCTGTAATCCCAGCACTTTAGGAGGCCAAGGTGGGAGGATTGCTTGGTTTGAGAATAGCCTGGGCAACATAGTGAGACCCCATCTCTACCCCTCTCCCAAAAAAAAATCTCAATGATTTTAGGAAGATTTGTTTGAGTGTGATGAGATGTAAGAGACTTGGGGACCCTTCCAGTGGCCTTGCCAGTGATGACTTGGGCAGTGAGAGTGAAGGTGGGATTGAGCAATTATGGAGGGAGGAATTTACAACATTCGGCTGGGCACAGTGGCTCATGCCTGTAATCCCAGCACTTTGGGAGGCCGAGGCGGGTGGATTATGAGGTCAGGAGATCGAGACCATCCTGGCCAACACGGTAAAACACTGTCTCTACTAAAAATACAAAAAATTAGTCGGGTGTGGTGGTGTGTGCCTATAGTCCCAGATACTCAGAAGGCTGAGGCAGGAGAATCACTTGAACCCGGGAAGCAGAGGTTGCAGTGAGCCGAGATCACACCACTGCACTCCAGCCTGGGCGATAGAGCGAGACTCCATCTCAAAAAAAAAACCAAAACATTGGGCGCTAATGTGGGAAGCCAAGAAGAGGAGGAATCCAGGGAGATGAGGGGTTTGAATCTGGGTGAACTGGAAGTCGACAATAGAAATTGGCAGCAACGTAGAGGCTGTGAGGGGGCTGTTTAGGCTACAGGGGATGTGTGAGTCGGGGGTGGGGTCACCGCTGGAGAGATGCTATTTGACGGACAGGTCAAGTTCACAGGCAACAATCCCTGGGGTCACGAGAGTAAAGGAGCCCACGGAGGAGGGCCCTGTGCAGGGAGAGACCCCCAAAAACATCTGTGTGTAAGGAGCAGGAAGAATGGCAGAGGAGCTGTGACAGAACCTTAGTGAGTGAGTCACATACTGTCACGAAACTAGGAGCATTTCAGGTCAAGGGCATGGTATTTTCAGACACAGTTGAAAGGCAAAGAGGATGCTTGTTTTTTGGTCCCATTCAATTTATCGATTAGGAGGTCATGATCTTGGGAGAGCATTTTTCCTGCAAGGGCCAGGCCTGAAGTCAGCTTGAGCTGGTTCTGTAGGCTGAGTGCCTGGAGGGTGACGGAGACCACAGGAAGTGTGGTGGACACAGGGGAGGGCATCGGCCGCAGGTGGTCCTCCATGGGTGGTCTTGGCACCCTGGACCCATCCTGGGCTCCATGGCTGAGGCTTGGTTTCAGTGCCCTCCACCAGCAAGTACTGACAGCTCCTGCCCTCGTGGGCTTCGTCAGGCACCAGCAAACCCCCAGGGTCCAAGAATCAGCCTCCCAGGTACACACTCCAGGGGAAAATGGCCAGAAACATGGAACCACCTTCTTTGGTGGGAACCTTGGTCCACCCTGTTCAGTGTCTGCTCCCAGAAGGACCAGCACAGCCATGTGTCACTTCCCAGACAGCAGTCTGTCCCCACTTCTTAGCCATTTAGGGCTTGCTCTTATATGCATTTATCTCCTTTTTCAAGTCCACTTCTACTTCCAGTTCTGTCTTCTTGTCAGCTTCTTTTTTTTTTTTTTTTTTGAGATGGAGTCTTGCTCTGTCACCCAGGCTGGAGTACAGTGGTGCAATCTCGGCTCACTGCAACCTCCACCTCCCAAGTTCAGGCAGTTCTTCTGCCTCAGCCTCCCAAATAGCTGGGACTGCAGGTGCACACCACCATGTCCGGCTAGTTTTTGTATATTTAGTACAGACGGGATTTCGCCATGTTGGCCAGGATGGTCTCAAACCTCAGGTGATCTGTCCACCTCAGCCTCCCAAAGTGCTGGGATAACAGGCATGAGCCACCCCCTCCAGCCCTCCTTGTCAGGTTCCTGAAGCGCCTGTGGTGTGAGCCTGCTGTGCACAGCCTCCTCCAGTGTAGGCTGACCCCCAAAGCGGCCCAGGGACGAACACAGTCCTCTTTTTTTTATTCCAATGGTAAGGAAAGAGGTTGGCAGAGACCCAAGGAGCCTACGAGCCAAATAAATAGTGACATTCTCCCTCTGCCCAGCTGGTTTTCCTCTCCAGCATGGCTCCTGGGGAAACAGCTCCAGGTAGAGAGGACGTGGCTGCTGGCCAGCTTAGAGGCAGGTGGGGCCTGGCTGGGGGTGCTCGGCCACATTCCTTCACACTTTTCCACATTTGTCCCGGTAGCATCAGGACAGAGGGACTCCTTTCATCACCTAATCTTCATGCCCCGGGTTTTTATTTTTTTTTTATAAAACAAAGCATTTTTCAGTTGTAGCAAATAACATATAACATAAAATTAACATTTTATTGTATTTTTTAATTTTGTGAGACAGAGCCTTGCTCTGTTGCTCAGGCTGGAGTGTGGAGTGTGGCGTTTGCTCACTGCAAACTCCGCCTCCCGGGCTCAAGCCATTCTCCTGCCTTGGCCTCCCGAGTAGCTGGGATTACAGGTGTGCCACCACACCCAGCTAATTTTTATATTTTTGGTGGAGACAGGGTTTCACGGTACCTCATGTAAGTGGAATCATTTAGTATTTGTCTTTTTGTGACTGGCTTATTTTACTTCATATAACATGTTCAAGGTTCACTCATATAGCATGTGTCAAAATGTCCTTCCGTTTGAAGACTAAGTAATACTTCATTGTAGGGACGGGCCCCATTTTGCTTCTCCGTTTGTCTGTCCATGGACACAGGTTACTTCCACCTTTCAGCCATCGTGAACATGCTGCTATGAACGTGGCTGTACAGATGTCTGTTGGAGGCATTGCTCTGCATTTGTTTGAGTGTACACCCAGAAGGGGCTTTACTGGGTCATATGGTAATTCTGTCTTGAGTATTTTGCCATATTATTTTCTACAGGGCCTGTAAAACTCACCATTTTGTAAAATGGTGGATTTTCACTGGGTGATCTTTAAGGTATCTTTGTGCTTTAAAAGAATATTGTGGAGCCAGGAGCGGTGACTTATCCCTGTAATCCCAGCACTTTGTGGGGCTGAGACAGGCAGACTCACCTGAGGTCAGGAGTTCAAGACCAGCCTGACTAACATGGTGAAACTCTGTCTCTACTAAAAATACAAATATTAGTCAGGCATGGGGGCGAACACCTGTAATCCCAGTTACTCAGGAGGCTGAGACAGGAGAATCACTTGAACCTCAATCTGGGAGGCGGAGGTTGCAGTGAGCCGAGATCACCATTGCACTCCAGCCTGCATAACAGAGCAAGACTCTTGTCTCAAAAAAAGAGAGAGAGAGAGAGAGAAAGTGTTTTGGGGTCCGGTGCAGTGGTTCATGCCTGTAAACTCAGTTATTTGGGAGGCCAACCCTCCAAGGTGGGAGGGTTGCTTTAGCCCAGGAGTTGAAGACCAGCCTGGATGAGATCCCATCTCTATAGAACCTGAAAAACTATCAGGGCATGGTGGTGCATGCCTGTAGCCCCAGTACTTGGGAGGCTGAGGCAGGAAGATCACTTGAGCACTTGAGCTCAGGAGGTTGAGGCTGCAGTGAGCCGTGATCATGCCAGTACACTCTAGCCTGGGCGGCAGGGCAGGACCCTGTCTGTAAAAAACAAGAAAGAAAAAATGTTGTGGTTCTCTGGTCCCTTGGTCGGTGGCTGGAAGATGATCGCTGGAGTTAAGACTTTACCCTCCAAATGGCATGTGCACAGTGATAATAGCCACCCCTAATGCATTAATACACATCAAGTACAGGGTACTCAGAGGTGCCCCATGCAGAGCGAGAGCTGTGTAAGCATCCAGCACGGTTTGCGGACCTACTGTGTGCTGGGAACTGTAGACTTTTCGTGTGTATTCATTATCTTCTTTGATGCTCTGCAGTCTGCCAGGGTAGGCATTTATTGTTCTCGTCTCTGCAAGTGAAAAATGAGCAATGCTGTCTCATGCTGTTGTTTTAAAGTGTTATTTCTTGGGTTGTTAACTCACTTTGAATTTTCTGTTTACTTAAAACAAATTTTCTAATTTTTCCTCCTGGTTCTTTACCTACTTACCCCAAAGCAAAAGAAAGAAAAGGAGTGGGAGATCATCTGCCTGCGTGCATTCACGGAAGAGTCCGGGGCAGGCAGCAGGTGGGAGGCCACTGCCTGGGTTCATTTGTAGCACTGGGCTAGTGAGGGCGCAACTCCTGGATGACTTGGGCACATCCCTCACTCTGAGACAATAAAAGGCCATCAGTTGCTGTGTTCAGGGAACCACTGCCCTCACTGCCTTTTCATTAGGTGGTGACACTGCACTGCTCCCTGGAAAGAGGGGACACTAGCTCTCCATCTCCATTTATGGTTCTTTCTATAGTCCCCGTCCAGAGTCCCAGGGTGGTGCAGGTGAGTTTGGGGAAAGAGCCTTCTGACCCGCCACCTCCCCTTCTGGTGCCCGCTGGTCCCCACGGAGGGGCTGCTCGGCAGCACTGGGGCCTGACTCCCTATCGTGGCATTCAAGGCCCTTGGCATCCGGCCGCAGACCCTGCTTCTAGCTCTGTCTCTCATCACTGCCCCAGATGCTCCTGGCATTCTAAGAAACTCCTCCATCAGTTCTGCTTGTCCCAGTGGGAAGAGATGACAAGGGGCCTGCATGAAAGGGGAAGGGGAGTTTTCTGGTTATTTCCATCTGGTTATCCTAGAAATGATCCGTTTACATTCCCAGCACATCAAAGTCAGGATCTAAGCCTCTAACCCCTGGTGTGAGCTCCAGCTCCACGGCCTTACCCCTCTGTGGCCGAGGCAGAGTAAAGGCCAGGAGTTGGCCCTGAAGTCCCTCTAAGAGGACAAGGGTGGAGGGGGGCTCAGCAGGGGGAAGAGGAGAGGGCTCCTGACACTCCGGGAAAGGGTGTGGCCAGGGTGGGCACCTCACACCTGGCCAGCCACATGCCCACCTAGTAAGTGAACTTTTTCACTTGTTTTAACTTTAAGGCCTCTATGGTTTGGGGACAGGAAGCCCTCTTTAGGGGGATGGGAGAACAGGGCAAGGATTGGGGTGGGGGAGAGGTGCACCCCAACCTCACGCCCCAGCCCTCTGCAGGCTTTTCTCCCCTTCAGCTGTGAGTGCTGGTGCCTCTCTGGGGGTAGCACCTGCTCAGAGCCTCAGGCCACCCTCCTGATGGGGACACCCTGGCCACCAGGGCCCTGAGCCAACAGCCATGGAGGCTGCAGAGCCGCCGGTGAGGATGAACCTTCCCTCTCCCTGCCTCCATTCTTTCTCCTCTTGCTCCGACACTCTGTCTCTGTCTCTCTCCTGGGAGGGCCCCTGAAGCCAGCATGGGAAAAATGGACCCAAGAGTGCCTTTAGAGGCAGAGTGGGGTAACTTAAGAGAGGTGCCTGGTGGCTCTTCCTGTGCGCAGTGCTGTGGATCTGCTACCAACACTCTGTCCAAGTCAGCAGCCTGTCTCCCAAGAAAGGCAGGGATGGAGACGCTCCCACCTCCCCAGCTGTGGTGTGGGGAAGAGAGAGCAGGGCTTGAACTGGTGCCTGGAAGACACTGAGTCCTCAGATGGGGGAGGGGCCGACATCTCTCCCTGCAGGTCCTTTGTCCCCTCTCTCCTCCCCCACCCAGACCTGGATACATGGAGGTGGGTGGGGGTGTCACTCCGCTCTTCCCTATCCTGCTTCCTCAAGCTTCTGCTCATGGAGACCTGGGACACAGCCAAGGCCCTGGCTGTGGGCTCCCCAGGACCCCTTTCTGGGGTGCCCCTGCCCAGGGGAGACCCTGTCCCCAGGGTTGGTGACTCTCTGGGGGCTCTGGGTGTTCTGTGACAGGAGGCATTTGGAAATCCATCCCCAAGCTATCCTGGCTGCACCTAAGGACAGCACTTGCAGGGAGCAGGGGGCACAGCCAGATGCTGCTCTGGCCACTCTCTTGCCAGCCCCGGCCTCGCCCAGGAGGAAGTGTACTTTCTCCTTTGCTGGTGAGTTTCTGTTCATTTCAGGACAAGTTGCCTGGGAACCAGAGAGTTGGTCACGGCTGGAAAAGGGGCTGGGAAGGGAATCGGGCCGCTTTTGCCTTCGAGTCTGGCCCTGCAGGCAGGGCTGGGGGTGCCGCCTTTGGAGATCTGAGGGGGTGTCACCTCCTCCACCTGACTTCATGGCTGTGAAAAGTGGGTGGCGTGGGCCACGATTCTGCCTTTGGGGGGCTCCTGCCTTGCTCTGCTGTGCTTTCCTGACAGGGACGAGAAGCTCTCGGGGTTTTGGGGGAGGGTGCAGCAGCCGCAGGGCAGGAATGCGTATACCCTGGCCCCATTCTGGAGGACTCTGGAAAACCCGGCCGATTACCTTGTAATTGTTCCCAGCAGTGAGGAGCGAGTCTGGGCCCGGGAGCGGCCTCCAGTGTTTGTTTTGCCTTCTGTGTTCTCCAGGCCAGTGGTAACCAAGGGCCGCTTCCCCTTGGAGACAGCGGAGCTCGCTCGGGCCAGGGCTGACCCAGCCTGGGCAAGGCAGGCCTGGGGACCCAGCAGGGAGGCTGCCCTACAGCAGGGGCTCCAGAGGTGCTGCCCGCACTCCTCTTCTGTCGTTCTCCCCCCAGCGGGGAGGACCTGAGGGCTTCTCTCCTGGGTCTTTTCCCAGGCAGTTGCCTGGAACATTCGAGAACTCCGGATCCTCTGGTAGGTACCCGGGAGACAGTGAGAATGCGTACTGTCCAGCTACATGTGGGTGGTCTCGGGCAGGTCGTGGACTCAGGGCCGTGACTTACCTCCAGGCCAGGTTCTGGCAGGACCCAGGGTCCTGAGGTCATTCCGGGGCAAGTTTGGAGCCGAAGGAGAGGTGCTCTGAGACGGCCGCAATGGAGGCCAACCAGGGAAGGCTCTGTCGAGGAGGGGCTCCCGGAAGATCCCGCACTGATGGGATGCCCATCAGATGAGGTTGTTCGAAGTGAAAAGAATGTCGTTATAATGCATGTGGCTCTTAAGGACTAACAGGGCTGGTGCGGCCGCTGGTGTCTAAGGGACCTTTGGAGAAGCTGAGAGGGTCTGTCAGGGGCTTGGAGGGTAGAGAGCAGGGAGCCTGTGAGGAGGGGAGGGGCCTCCAGCAGGGTCGCCCTACCCTCTTCCCCGCAGGGACTTCCCAGACCCCTAGGCCTTCTACAGGGCTGGGCTAGGGGATCAGCAGCCCCGCCCCCCACTCGTGGCCCTGGCGCAGGACGGGAGGCTGCCCGCTCTTTCCGTGACACAGGTCGGCCTCTAGATGTGGTTGGTTGAAGTCAGTTGTGTTTCAGGATTGGCTTGGAGAGGGATGGAAGCCCCTCCGCCTTCTCCTGTGTGTTTCCGCCAGCCCCCACCTCGGGAGGACCCCCACTGACAGCCCTGACCCACCTGGTCACGAGGGTCACCCGGAGGTCTGGGGCCGGTGCCATTTGGGGGCAGTAGCCTGAGACTCTGCATTTCCAGCAAGCTCCCGAGTGATGGTCTGTGAGACGCCCTAGGGTTGCCGGGCACAGGACACGCAGGGTGATGGGTTCCCTCGCCCCTACAGGAGCTATTCTCAAGAAAGGAGATGGACTCTCCCTGGGCAGGCACTCACTCCTGTCTGGTTTTCCGTTTGGGGGTCTAGAGAAGAGGCGCTGTCAATCAGCAGAGGAGGGGATCAGGGGCAGGGCAGGGACACTGGTGTATGGGGACTGGCCCAGGCCCCGCGGTCTGACTTTCACACAGATTCCTGCCACCAGCCCAGCTGCCAATACAATTAAGCCTCAGTGATTCACTGCAGTGCATTTTCAGGCAAGGCGCTGTGTCGTGAAAACGTGGGTCCCGGTGGCTGGCTTTGTGGGCAGGTCTTGCTGCCTCAGCAGAAAAGAGGCACTTTTGATATGGGAACGGAAACTTGGGACCGCTTTAGAAATGGTTAGTGTGTTCGTTGGAGAGGACCCTGGTCCTCCTCCAGCTGTGGAAACTCCACGCCTGGCAGGAAGACGTGGGGCTGGGGAGGGGTCCCCTCAGCACCTGGGTCTGTGGTCTGAGCCGCCTGTGCTGTGATGTGGCCGGCCTTCCTTGCTGCTGAGGGGCGTGGGATGCACTAGTCCCCTGCTGGCCCCTCTGCCTGCAAAGGTAACATGCTGCTGTTTTCATTTTATGGAAAGTCCGTCTCGCAGAGGAAATACCTTTCTCAACGCAGCCTGTCCGATGTCCCAGAGCAGCTCTACCCAGCAAGGTGAACACATGAAATGCGCATCTGTAGTCCTCTGTATACCTGGCCACAGTGGGGGAGGCAGAGCGGGACGGGGAGAGGACTGGTCTAGCTCAAAAGGCCAGTCCTGGCTTCAGTTTCCATCACTGGGCTGACTGCTGGGACAAGCAAGTGCCCCCGCTCGTCTCTCCTCCTCCACGGCCCTGATTGCTGTCCCGGACTAGCCCATTCGATGGATATTGGGCCAATTTCCCTTTTTTCCACTTCCCCTTTTTCCTCTCTTGTTCTCAAAATGTGATAAGTGGAATAGGCGAAACCCAGATCCAAGTTGCTTTCCTGAGAAATTTCCCAAAGTAGTTAGGTCCCGACCCCCTGGCCTCAGAAGAGAGAAGCAGGGTGCACACACCCCTCCCCACCTGGATGCCACAGACCTATGCCCCAGCTGCCACCCTGTCCCAAGGGCATGGTTACTGGGGGAGGGACTAGGAGAGAGTTTGGAGACGCAGGCAGAACCACTGCCAGCAGCGGCTTCCCCTGAAGCTTGCATTCATTGTTCAAATGATTGGGTGTGGCCATCCTCCCCCAACTAGACTGTAAGCTCCCTGAGGGCAGCAACTTCTGGCTGTTCTGTGTATCCAGTAGGTGCTTAATACTTTTGGAATGAGTTCCAGCCCTGACGCACATTATTTGGACTTGGGTATTTTCCCACTGTTCACCAGCTGAACGGTGCCAGACCATCTCTTGGGTTGGGTCACTTTTTCCTGTGACATCTTGTCCATGTGGCTCGTTCTTTCCAATTTCCCCTTGGGGAAGATGATTTCTAGCAAGGGGAAGGCCTGTTCTCCCTGAACACTGACCGCTTGGCCTGTGTTTGTGAATGGGCCACCTTGTTGAGGCACTCGGGGACTGAGAAACAAAGCAAGGTCTTGAGAAGCTCATTCGAACCCGTCTTAGGGGCTTAGCAGATCCTCGGATGGGTGAGCAAGCGACTCAGAACGCAGGCCTCACACGTCGTATTGGCCCACTTCCTATGGGCCACATGAGCGCGCCTGGCCAGGGGAGGATCCGTGGGTAATGGCAGCACCCGGCATGAGATGCCTGGGCTGTGCCAGGTCTGTGAGTGATGATCCCGCCACATGAGAAGGCAGAAATGCAACCCATGAGAAGAGGTTTGCATGTGGCGACAAGTCCTGAGACCCTGTGCATCAGCCAGGGGCACCCCTAGCTGTGAGCAGAAGCTCCGTGGTGCAGCTGATAGTGGCAGTCAGGCCCCAGTGTCATCCGCGGGAGAGCAGGAAGGATCCCAGTGGCTGGGCGATGCCCTGATAGCAGAAGGTAGGGCCTTGGTCAGTTTGGAACTGCCTCAGGGTGTCGACTTGCTCAGTGGGAAAGTAGGCACCTAGGAATCCAAACGTCCCTTTCCCACCTCATCCTGCCTCGTTCCCAGGCTAGGGATAGCCCTGACCTGGGTTCTTCCATGTCCTCATCCCCCACCAGCCCACAGGGTCATCCCCTCCCCAGACCACAGTTTGGGCCCAGGCGTGCAGATGCAGGTGCACATCCCAGACTCCTTGGGAGAAACTCGATCCACAGGTGCTGTCTCGGGGCGGCAAGGGCTGCCAAACCACAGCCCTGTGCTTTTTCCTTTGCAGAACAAAAAGGGGAGGTGGCAGAGGCCTGGACTGCAACAATTCTACTCTCAAAGGCTCTTCACTCCCCACATCTGAGCGTCGTTAACCGTGTCTCTTGTGTAACCCTGGCTAACAAGCCTAGTCCAGCCAGCCAGGCCTCTGTAAGCTCTGTGCTTCTCTCTGCCCTGCTCTCCCCTCCACACCCGCCCCCTGTCCGTGTGGATCTTGGTGTGGTGGATGTTTTTCATCCATTTATGGGTTTTTTTTTAATTGAGGTGAAATTCACATAACATTCACCTTTTTAAGAGTACAATTCTATGGCATTTAGTCCATTCGCAATATGGTATAGTACCAACTCTTTCTTGTTCCAAAACAGTTTCGTCATCCCTAAAAGAGGCTCGAGTCCCAAAACATTTTCATCACCCCTAACAGAGACCTCTGTCACTTCCCATCCCCCTGCTTCCCGGCCCCAGGCAAGCACCAGTCGGCTTTCTGTTTCTATGGATTTGTTGATCCTGGTCATTTCACCAGAAGGGAATCATACAATATGTGACCTTTTATATCTGGCTTCCTTCACTTATATATATAAGTGATTCATTCACATCGTAGCAGGCACTACTACTTTATTCCTTTTTTTTTTTTTTTTTTTTTGAGATGGAGTCTTGCTGTGTTGCCAGGCTGGAGTGCACGGGCACAATCTCGGCTCACTGCAACCTCCGCCTCCCAGGTTCAAGCAATTCTCCTGCCTCAGCCTCCCGAGTAGCCAGGACTACAGACGCCTGCCAACACGCCTGGCTAATTTTTTGTGTGCTTTTAGTAGAGACAAGGTTTCACTATGTTGGCCAGGATGGTCTCAATCTCCTGACCTTGTGATCCACCCACCTCAGCCTCCCAAAGTGCTGGAATTACAAGCTTGAGCCACATTGCCCTGCCATTTTATTCCTTTTTATGGCTGAATAATATTCCACTGAATGTGTATACCACAATTTCTTTATCCACGCATCCATCAATGGACATTTGGGCTCATCCATTTGTGTTTTTGCAACAATAACAACAGTAAAGAAATTTAAAAGGGAGGGAATTCATAAGCTCATTGCTCTAAATGCAGCAACCTTTTCTCTCCTCTGGGCTCCTTTCTGCCTCTGTCCTGAGTGGGCTGATACAGTTTCTTCTAGGTTTTAGTCTCAAGGTAGATGCAGTTGTGCCTTTTTTTCACTTGACATAGCAAACCCTTTCCCTTGCCCTCTTGTACAGAGATCCTTCCCATTAGCAGTTTTGTTTCGTTTTGTTTTTGTTTTTTTGAGGAGTCTCACCCCATTGCCCAGGCTGGAGAGCAGTGGCACAATCTTGGCTCACTGCAGCCTCAACCTTCTGGGCTCAAGCAGTCCTCCCACCTCTGCCTCCCAAGTAGCTGAGACTATAGGCATGTACCACTACACCCAGCTAATTTTTGCATTTTTTGTAGAGATGAGGTTTCCCTATGTTATCCAGGCTGGTCTTGAACTCCTGGGCTCAAGAGATCTGCCCACCTCAGCCTCCCAAAGTGCTGGGATTACAGGTGTGAGCCACTGCACCCAGCCCCCATTAGCATTTTTGATGAGTAATACTCCACTGATGTGCTAGCTGGGGAGGTCACTTCCACACTCTGCCTTATCTTATATGTGACGCACTGGTACCATGCCATTCTGCCCCCCAGGCCCTTCTGCTTGCCTGGGAAGTTTAGGGTGAATTTATTCACTGCCTTTGAACTTGCTGGGGCCTCCCCTCTTGAGTGTTGGTCCGTGTGTTCCAGATTGATGGAATTAGGGGAGGGAGGCCGCTGGCATATAGGAGGAGGAAGTGCCCGAAGGTTAATGTGGCCTGAAAGTATGTTGAAGGCCTTTTTTTTTCCACCTGCCTGGGAGGCCCCGGGATTTATCCCTCCCTTGGCATCCTGTTGAGTTCCGTGACATCCCACACGGGGAATGGTGATTGGGTGGCACAAGCAGGTGCGCAGCCCAGTTCCTTTCAGAATCCTCTCCAGTTCATTGGCCAAGATCCAGTGGAGGTCCCGCTGAGACACCTCCAGTCTAACTATCTCCACAGACACTCTCCCCGACTGGGGCTCACCTCAGTTGCAAAGGTCAGGAACCTGGAGGTAGGTTACTTGGACGCTTGATTTTCTTCTTCTAAAAGTGGATAGTGGAGCGGATGGTCCTGAGGTCCAAGACTTTTTTTTTTTTTTTGAGACGGAGTCTCACTCTGTTGCCCAGGCTGAAGCACAGTGGCACGATCTCAGCTCACCACAACCTCCGCCTCCCAGATTCAGCCGATTCTCCTGCCTCTGCCTCCTGAGTAGCTGGGATTACAGGCACAGACCCCCATGCCTGGCTAATTTTTGTATTTTTAGTAGAGGTGGGGTTTTAACATGTTAGTCAAGCTGGTCTTGAACTCCTCACCTTGTGATCTGCCTGCCTCGGCCTCCCAAAGAGCTGGGATTACAAGTGTGAGCCACTGCAGCCGGTCAAGGTCCAAGATTTTGAGAGTGGTAGGAGAAGAGGTGGCCGTGAACTAAATTAAAAGAAGCTGGTCTAAGGCCATCCTGTTATGGAGAAATAATTGCCTCCCCACACATGCCCATGATTAGTCAATCAACCTAGATGTCCATCTGGGGGGAATGTCACCAAAATTATGATAATAGCACACAATGGGATATTATGCAGCCACTAACATAAAATTGATGAAGGAGCTAATATATAATGATGGAAAAAGCACACTGTGGATTCATATCTGTGGTGTGATCTTTTGCTGTAAAGAGACTATTCTCATAGGCACCAGAATGTTCTAGAAGGACACACACACACTTCTGTGCCTCCCTGGACAATGGAAGAGAGGAAACACTTTACATTTTTGTATTGAGATTTCTTATGAGAATGTTTAACATTTGAAATATATCAAGATAGAACAGGAAGTTTTTTTAAACTCATGGTATAATTGTAATCCTGATGGTTTTCATTTAATAGGGATCTGAGATTCTAAACTGTCAAGCCATGATTCCTGGAAACTAGTGGTTCTCCATCTTTAGCCTCATCCTAGTGCCCTGCCAGGCTCGTTAGAATGCAGACTGCCTGGCTGAGTTTCTAATCCAGAAAGTCTAACGGGGTCAGGAATTGGCATCTCTGAGTTTCCAAGTGACGCCGATGTTGCTGGTCGAGACCCCACTTTGAGAACCACTCCTGTAAAACAGGGCCTTTCCCCACGAGCAGTGGCTCATGCCTGTAATCCCAGGACTTTAGGAGGCCGAGGCGGGCAGATCACCTGAGGTCGGGAGTTCAAGACCAGCCTGACCAACATGGAGAAACCCCGTCTCTACTAAAAATACAAAATTAGCTGGACGTAGTGGTGCATGCCTGTAGTCCCAGCTATCAGGAGGCCGAGGCAGGAGAATCGCTTGAACCCATCAGGCGGAAGTTGCGGTGAGCCAAGATCATGCCATGGCACTCCAGCCTGGGCAATAAAAGTGAAACTCCATCTCAAAAAAAAACAAAAACAAAAATAGTTACATTGTAAATCTTATCACAATCATGTTGCTTTTAAAAAATTAAAAAGAAAAAAATAGGGCCTCTGTCTGACTTTTCCCACTGCCTTTCCCCACCACCGTATTATAGAGGGAGGCCTATGGGTCTCATGACGGAGTCAAGCAATTTGGATCACCCCCGTGAGCCATAGGACTGGCATCTGCCATGGCTTCCCAGCTGAGCGCTCTCCTGCACTTGGCATTCAAAATTCCAAGCTCTCAGGTGTCCCCTGATGGCCTCAGGTGTGGAGAGGTGGCAGGAGGAAGGCAGGGGGCAGTGTGTGTTAAGCGCCTACTTTGCGCCTGGAGCTTTGGTTAGGCGATTCTACGCTGAAATCATGAACGCCACCCTTCCCCCTTCTGATTCCTCCAGGTGGTTTGAGGGCAGCCACCTGGGCCTCGGGGGGGATGAGTGCCCGGCCCCTGACTCGCACACAGGCTGGGTGGTAACCCCTGAAGTCTGTCTGGGTTGATGCACTCTGAGTCCTCAGATCCTCTCCCTGGTCACCCTCCTGCTCACTGGCCCTGGAGGGACATGAGGGTGACCCAAGGGCCACTCCCAGAGGTGACCTTTGCCAGCTGGCACATCCCATGGAGAGAGATCAGAGTATCACCAGCTCCCATATGGGCCTCGGCACTCTGAAAGCCTGGGTATGGATGGATACCCTGCGTCCAGGAGGCTTCCTTGTTCGAGGGAAGTGGCAGACTCCAGACGCACTCCAGCCTCCTCCTCTCAGGCCAGGCAGCCTCAAGCTCTGGAATTTCACAGGAGGCTGGGCTGGAGTGAGCCCTTCGAGAGAACCTGCTTCTCGGCAGAGCCTCCTCCTGGGAGTGACCTCCCTGGGCCCCTGACCCACCCTGCCTCAAGCCCCCATCTCCTGCCTTTGAGGGGAGCTGCTGGGGGTGGGAGGGCGAGGAGCACTAGGTTCTCTGAGTCTGTCCCTGTGGGTGCCCTGTTGGTGGCCTTCTGGAGATGGCCATGGGGCTGCTCTTGGGCCTGCCTTCCTGCTTCTACTCTTTGGGGCACCCCCCTCCTCCTGTGTGAACAAGATGGGCCCAGTGTGTGACCGCCCCTCCCAGGCTAGGTGGTGTCAGGGGTCCATAGTGTACATCTTATTCCCGTTGCCGCTGGAGGGCTTGTCTGCTGCCATCTGGGTCACCTTTCGGGAAGGTTGCTGTGTGTCACTGGGGTCCCTCAAGAACTGACTTCTCTTCTGCACAGTCCGTTGTCCTCACCACCCTGACTAGGCTACAGCTGTAATGTCTTGTAATTTTCAGTCTCTGTATGAATATCATGCTGGTTTCCCAATTTATTGTAATTTTCAGTCTCTGTATGAATATCATGCTGGTTTCTCGGGGCCGTGGCTCCACTGATTCGAGCCCTTTCTGAAAGTGCTGTGAGTCATCTGGGCCTTTCCATAGGTGTTTACAGCAGGTACGTTTTGGGTCTTTTGAGGTCAGGGGCTAGAGCTCTGGACCGTGTGGGATTTTCTCTCCAAAATCCCTTGTCAGAACTCTCCAGAAGGATCCGGTTCTTTCTGTTGATTCTAGGGGCACAGACTTTTTATATCCCTGTTTAAGGGGTCCCTCCTCAAGTTGGCAGTTGGCAGGATGGGGAGTGGAGAGTGGTGACCACACATCACAAGTCCCACTGGTGGTGGCCCCTTTGCCAGGGACTCCATGGCCCAGCTGGCACAGAACATGCCCTGAGCCCCCTTCTACCACCAAGAGCGTCCCTGCCACTCATGTTCAGGATGCCGGAGGGAGCTCAGAACCCCAATTAGCAGGCGACGGCAGTTGAGCCAGGCTGCCGAGGTTGCATTCTGATGAAATAGGCGATCGTTCGGGGCGTGTTTCTCTTGCAAAATCCTGGGCTGCCACCACTGATGTGTGAGATGGGGCGGCAGAGGGAGGGAACTTACGTGATGTTCAGGTGAAAGGAGGCTTTATAAATAGGTCACCTTGTTCCACATCCTGAATTTCATTCTTTCCCCATCTTGGGGCAAAACAATGGTTTTACTGTTCTGGGGTCAGTCGGGCGCGCTGCGGGGGAACTGGGCGTAGGAGGTGGTTGAGTGTCTGCCACTCCCTGGTGACCGACCCACCTCTGTGCATCCCTTACCTGCCTTTTCTGTCTGCTTGTCCCCAGTCACCTTGGCTACATCCCCAAAAGGGGTGTAGCCGCTCCCTCAGCAGACCTCTTCCTAAACAACACCACAAGCAGGTAATTTTTAGTGGAAGTAAGGCTCCAGGGCAATTGATCTGACAGCACTTTGGGGGAAGGTGGGGGCTGCAGGGTTGTGGCTTTCACTGAAACGCCATCACGGGGTTGCAGGCAGGTGCTGTTCGGTCTGCCCTGTCTTAGCCTCCCCCAGGGTGGGCTCTGATATCCTCATTCCTCCTCACCTCCCCCTTTTTCCTCGAGTTGGCCTGTTGGGGGCTATTTTGTTTCTGATGGGGCCACCTCACCTGGCCTTTGCCACGTGCAGAGCCGCTGTGCAGCTGCCACCTGGCTGGGGATGGGGACGGACCAGCTTTTCTCTGCTTGTGTTCTGGGTCAGTAGAGAGAGACAGACAGCTGCCCCATTTTTACTGGGCTAATTAAAATCTGTAATTTCGGGACAGTGTAATCGGAAGTCTTGGGATAGATCACTGTAGAAATAATATCCCTCTTCAGGATGACCCCAAAACTTCCCCAGGATTCTCATCCTTTATTTGAACACCCTTCTGCTAGGTTGGGCATGGTGGCTCACACCTGTAATCTGAGCAGTTTGGGTGACCTAGAGAGGAGAATTGCTTGAGCCCAGTAGTTAGAGACCAGACTGGGCAACATAGTGAGACCCTGTCTCTTTAAAAGAAAAAAAAAAAAAACATTGTAAATGCCCTTCTGCCAGTTACGGATCCTTAACACGTCCCTTCGTGGATAAGGCATCCAGGACAATAGTGCTTACACATTACATTGGGCTTGCTTTATAAAAGCGACACAGGTGCAGCACCTGTAGGAATCGCTTTGGGGATAACCTGTTCTTGCAAACATAGTGTGTGAAATTGTTGTTTCTCAGCCTTTGACTCTCTTTTGTGTGCTTAAAAATCATTTTAGTTTCAAAAGTAATACAGGCATTTTTAAAAATTCAATTCAAAAAGCATTTTAAGTGAGCAGTGTGCACATTTGTGTTTGTGTGCACGTGTTTATGGGTGTGTGCATACATGTGTGTATGGGTGTGTGCACATGTGTGTGCATGTCTGTGGGTGTGTGCATGTTTATATGAGTGTGTGCCTGTAGGCACATATGCACAAGTGTGTGGTGGGTGGTGGTGGCAGCAGCAGGGCCACATCTGTCCTCTGCTCTCCCATTGCAGCCCTGCAGGGTAGCACAAGTCACGCCCTTTGTGTCTTTGCTCCT
>CAUYQU010101453.1:0-15743 GCA_963574635.1 Cheracebus regulus | reverse complement strand
AATGTTCATTGCAGCACAGTTTACAATAGCAAAGACCTGGAACCAACCCAAATGCCCATCAATGATAGACTGGACAGGGAAAATGTGGTACATATACACCATGGAATATTATGCAGCCATCAAAAACAATGAGTTTGTGTCCTTTGTAGGGACATGGATGAACCTGGAAACCATCATTCTCAGCAAACTGACACAAGAACACAAAATCAAACACCGCATGTTCTGACTTATGGGGGGTGTTGAACAATGAGAACATGTGGACACAGGGAGGGGAGCACTATACGCTGGGGTCTGTTGGGGGGAAATAGGGGAGGGACGGGGGGGTGGGGAGTTGGGGAGAGACAGCATGGGGAGAAATGCCAGATATAGGTGAAGGGGAGGAAGGCGGCAAATCACACTGCGACGTGTGTACCTATGCAACAATCCTGCATGTTCTTCACACGTATCCCAAAACCTAAAATGCAATAAAAAAAAAAAGTAGATGATGGGGGGATGGATGCAGCAAACCACCATGGCACATGTATACCTGTGTAAAAAAACCTGCACAATCTGCACATGTACCCCAGAACTTAAAGTATAATAACAATAAAAGAAGAAAAATATGTACATAATCTGTAAGCTGAAAATTACAAAACTCTAATGAAATAAATCAAGGAGGATCTCAATAAGCAGAGGCACATACCATATTCATAAGCTGCAAGACTCAACAAGATGTCAGTTCCCACCAAAAGGATCTTCAGATTTAAGGTAATTTCTATCAAAATCCCCACAACATATTTTGTAAATAGAGACAAACATGCGTCAAAATGTACATGCAAAGCCAAAGGAAAAAATTGATATGAAAGCCAAATCAATTTTTATTATTATTTTTTTGAGACAGAGTCTTGTTCTGTCACCAGGCTGGATTTCAGTGGCATGATCTCAGTTCACTGCAACCTCCACCTCCTGGGTTCAAACAATTCTGCCTCAGCCTCCTGGGTAGCTGGGATTACAGGTGCCTGCCACCTCAACCCGGCTAGTTCTTGTATTTTTTAATAGAAACGGGGTTTCGCCATTTTGGCCAGGCTGGTCTTGAACTCATGACTTCAGGTGTTCTGCTTGCCTCGGCCTCCCGAAGTGTTGGAATTACAGGTTTGAGCCACTACACGCAGCCCCAAATCAATTTTTAAAAGGAACATAGAGTGAGGAATAATTTTACTCTATTTTAAAATTTAGTAGATAGCAACAGTAATCAAAATAGAGTGGTATTGGCATAGCTTTAGGCTCAAAGATCAATGGAATAACAGAGACCCCACAGACCAACATGAATATGCTTAACTAATTTTTGACCAAGGTGTAAAAGCAATTCAATAGAGGTTAATAGTCTTTTCAACAAATGGAGCTTTAAAAAAACTCATGGGCAACAACAGGCCGGGTGCGGTGGCTCACCCCTGTAATCCCTGCACTTTGGGAGGCTGAGCAGGTGGATCACCTGAGGTCAGGAGTTCAAATCCAGCCTGACCAACACGGAGAAACCCCGTCTCTACTAAATATACAAAATTAGCTGGGCATGGTGGTGCATGCCTGTAATCCCAGCTGCTTGTAAGGCTGAGGCAGGAAAACCGCTTGAAACTGGGAGGCAGAGGTTGCAGGGAGCAGAGATTGCACCATTACACTCCAGCCTGGACATCAAGAGAAAACTTGGACTCAAATAATTCATGGGCAACAAAGAAAGAAACTTAACTGAAGTTCATACTGTAACACAAAAATTAATTTAATGGCCAGTTGTGGTGGCTCACACCTGTAATCCCAGCACTTTGGGAGGCCAAGGTGGGTGAATCATGAGGTCAGGAAATTGAGACCATCCTGGTCAACATGGTGAAACCCTGTCTCTACTAAAAATACAAAAATTAGCTGGGCGTGGTGGCACGTGCCTGCAAATCCAGCTAACCAGGAGGCTGAGGCAGAAGACTAACTTGAACCAGGGAGGCGGAGGTTGCAGCGAGCTGAGATTGTGCCACTGCGCTCCAGCCTGGAGAGAGCGAGACTCGGTCTCAAAAACAAAACACAACACGACACAACAGCTGTGCCTACAACCACAGCTGAAAACTATACACTTGGACACCCCTTTCTCTTGTAGGGGAGAGCTGGTCTCCTTTCTCATTCTTTTGCCTATTAAACCTCCACTCCTAAACCAAATAAATAAGGCTTTGAGGAGTTCAAAGCAAATAGATTTTTAGTTCTGTACAATATATATTTTTAATGTGAAGTATAATACTATCACATGGCTCAAAATCTAGTCTCAAAAATATTATCAAAAAGGAATTCCAAAACCCTGCAAATGTATGTCATTTTAATCAAGCCTAAGTCCATGGTGACAACTGTGAAACTCCCACATCCCTACATATATGCACACCAGTTTGCCTGTTAAAATTCTGAAGTAAATTTTCACATACTTTTTAATTTAAAAAACTTTTTTTTTTTTTTTAATAAAGACGGGGGTTTCACCATGTTGGTCAGGCTGGTCTTGAACTCCCAACCTCAGGTGATCCACCCACCTTGGCCTCCAAAGTGCTTGGATGACAGGCATCAGCCACCACGCCCGGCCCACACACTCTTTAAAAGATTAAAAATGACATTCCTTCTATGTGTGTGTTTTTTTTTTAGTTCATCATGATCTTTTAAATGAATTCAGCTATATACTGTATTTTGTTTGGGCCCTAATTTGACTTTTAGAAAATGGCTGAGGTGGACCTAATTCTCTCAAAAGAGAGGTAAAGAAGCTGAGAAACCACAATCATAGGAAAAACCTAAGATTCCCAGGATTACACTGTGCACAAACAATTACACTAGCATCCCCATCCCAAGAAAAAGAAAGAAAAAGAAGTAAGTAAATTCACATTAAGAAGTATGTGTATTGGGTAGAGACACATGGTGGAAGTTTTTTTTTAAACAAGCATCTGAAGTGGACAATCAACTGTGCCTGAACATATGTGCATCCTCATCTCCTTATAAAAGTGTTTCGTAACTTAAGCCTCCACGTTTTTCATAAAGAAGTACGCTCCTGCACCTTGAAACTTGAGAAAATGCTGCAGGACTAAGCAGGCTTTCACAAAATGTTTTCAAACCTCATTTGTCTAATTGTTCTGACACTGGACAGCAGCGAATGCACACACAGGAAAAATAAAGGGGATTAAATCTGTTTCTGAAACATTTCCCTCTCCCACATAAAGTAACAAAGGGATGACAAATTGCCATAGGCTTGTCAGACAAGTCTAAAAGAAGCTGTTTTCTTTCTCTTCCTTATGTCTCCTCTTCCTGTTTAATTATCCCTGAGATAACATTTCCCTGTAAACTAAGAAGAAAGATGTGACTGAAGGTTTTCCTAAGTGCACAGTAACCGCTGGGTCTCTCTCATGGGTGAATTCTCAGATGGAGAATAAGACTCTAGGCTGGTTCAATTTCTAACATGATTGTTTAGATGACAAATGATAATCTATGACAGGTTTTCTCAAAGAGAGGATGCTTATGAAGTTTCTCTCCAGTAGGAATGGCCAGATGATAAGATATTTTCTTTCACCACAGATTTTCTTCAGTGGTGATATTCAAAAACTCTTTCCCTAATAGGAGTTTGTGGATGTTGACTGAAGTCTGTGCAGTCCTGAAAGGTCTTCCCACATCTGTTACAATGGTAGGGTTTCTTCCAGTATGAATCCTTTGATGATGTGTGAGGGACGAGCTGCGATTAAAAGCCTTTCCACATTCACTGCACTCATACGGCTTCTCTCCAGTGTGAATGATGGAGTGTCGAATAAGGTTTGCACTTCGGCAAAAGGCTTTGCCACACTGGATACATTCATAGGGTTTCTCTCCAGTGTGAATCTGTTGGTGCCTCGTAAGGTGTGAGCTGCGACTAAAGGCCTTCCCACACTCCACACACTCATAGGGCTTCTCTCCAGTGTGGATACTGAAGTGTCGAATGAGGTCTGCCCTGTCACTAAAGGCTTTTCCACATTCTTTGCATTCATAGGGTTTTTCTCCAGTGTGGGTCCTTTTATGCAAGACAAAAGTGGAGTAGTGGGTGAAGGCCTTTCCACATTCACTGCATTCATAAGGCTTCTCCCCAGTGTGAATCCGCTGGTGCTGCTTGAGGTGTGACCTACGGTTGAAGGCCTTTCCACACTCCATGCACTTATAGGGCTTCTCCCCAGTGTGGATAATGTAGTGTTGAATGAGGTCTGCACTCTCACAGAAGGCTTTTCCACACTCATTGCATTCAAAGGGTTTCACTCCAGTGTGAATCTGTTGGTGCCATGTGAGGTATGACCGACGGTTGAAGGCCTTCCCACATTCAATGCACTCATAGGGCTTCTCTCCCGTGTGGATAATGTAGTGTCGAATGAAACCTGGCCTATCTCGAAAGGCTTTGCCACATTCTTTGCACACAAATGGTTTTTCTCCAGTGTGGCTCCTGTTATGCAAGACAAAAGTGGAGCGGTGGGTGAAGGCCTTTCCACATTCACTGCACTTGTAAGGTTTCTCTCCGGTGTGAATCCGCTGGTGCCGTGTGAGGTGTGAGCTGCGGTTGAAGGCCTTTCCACACTCTATGCACTTATAGGGCTTCTCCCCAGTGTGGATGATGTGGTGCTGAAGAAGATGAGTGCTCCTGCTAAAGGTTTTTCCACACTCTGTGCACTCATAAGGCTTCACTCGAGTGTGAATGCGTTCATGTTGGACAAGGAGGGAATTCTTTTTAAACACTTTCCCGCATTCCTCACATTTCCCTTCGTGAATCAAGGAATCTGTAACTGGTCTGTGTGAATCACATTCGTAGAGATTGTCTTCTGTTGAAACTTGTTTTTGTATAATCCTTGAACATATACCATCATCTGACCCCAAACCACCATGTTCAGAACTTATTTCCTCCAGGAGCTTCTCCCCCTGGGAGTCCATCCCTACTTTCAAGTGAGCTTCCTGCATTTCAGACAACCCATCCTGATCCTTGGCTTGCCCTAATTGGGAGTCCTTTGAGGCTCCCTGTGTCAGCTGTTTCTGGAGTAACACTTCCTCAGGCAAGGTCAGGTGAGAAAAAATAGGCTCTATGGTCTTGGGTTTTGTGCTGTCACCTGGAAGGAATGCAATATACAAAAAGGCTTATTAGAGATGGCAGTATAGAAGAAACAAAGGCCGGGCACAGTGGCTCACACCTGTAATCCCAGCACTTTGGGAGGCCAAGGCAGACGGATTGCCTGAGGTCAGAAGTTCAGGACCAACCTGGCCAACATGATGAAACCCCATCTCTACTAAAAAAAAAACTACAAAAATGAGCGAGGTGTGGTGGCGTGTGCCTGTAATCCCAGCTACTTGGGAGGCTGAGGCAGGAGAACCACTTGAACCTGGGAGGCAGAGGTTGCAGTGAGCTGAGATTGAGCCATGCACTCCAGCCTGGGCAACAGAACAAGACTCCATCTCACAAAAAAGAAAAAAAAGAAGAAGAAAAAGAAGAAGAAGAAGAAGAAACAAAATCAACATTTCAGTGAGAACAAGAAGATGAAATAGTATTCTCAGCCTCCCAAAGTGCCAGGATTACAGGCATGAATCACCATGCCCAGCCTAGAGTAGATCTTGAAAGAGAAAATTATACTTATTTTAAAAATGGTAAATATTTACATGAATATTCTGTGAGTTACCAGGAGTAATTAATAATATAAAGTTAATAAATAATAATATAAAGTTATCAATTCTCCCAAAACTGATCTACAAATTCAATACAACTCTGAGAAGTAGCAACCTGAAAAGACTAGAAAAACATACAATCTATTGAAAGCACTCACTTCCATCAAGTTGTCAAAAGAAGAGACAAAAACAAAACAACAACAACAAAAAACATACAATCTGATGGAGAAAACTATAAGTCTCAAACCAGGAAGGGACCCCTCATCAGACACCAGATCTGCCAGTACCTTGGTCTTGGACATCCCAGACTCTAGAACTGTGAGAAATGAATGTTTGCTGTTTAAGCCATCCAGGTTATAGTATTCTTGTAGCAACCCAAAATGACTAAGACAGAATATGAGTAATGTTCTCATACTTTGGTTGGGTGATGGTGTTAAAAAATGAATGAACAAGTAAATAATGTAGTAAATATAGTAACAAGAGCCTTTCATGAAACAATGATGACAGTGTGTCATAAACCAAGGTTTACAATTTATCAAAATCTGTACACCTGAGGTCCACTGGAAAAAAAGTTAAGAGGCCACCTGAGTATTAAACTTTGAAATAAGACAACAAAAATAATAGTTCCAACAAAATTTAATGGCACTTAACAAGCCACTCAAATTCCAGAAGCCCACTTAATCTTTTTTTTTTTTTTTTTTTGAAATGGAGTCTCGCCTGCCACCCAAGCTGAGTGTAGTGACACAGTCTCAGTTCACTGCAACCTCCACCTTCCAGGTTCAAGAATCCTTCCATCTCAGCCTCCCAAGTAGCTGAGACTACAAGCACATGCCATCATACCTGGCTCATTTTTGTATTTTTTTAGTAGAGATGGGGTTTCGCCATGTTGGCCAGGCTGGTCTTGAACTCCTGACCTCAGGTGATACACCTGCCTCGGCCTCCCAACATGCTGGGATTTACAGGTATGACCCACCATGCCTGGTCCCCCACTTAATCTTCTAAGAAGTTGGGCCAAAAATAGTCTGCCATATAGGACTAGAGTGAAGACGAAGTGAAACACTACATATACTATGTCCAGCAGAAAGTAAGGCATGAGTAAGAAATAAATACATGTCAGCCATGAGTTTTTCTTATGGCTTAGTGAAGTATATACACCTTGGATCTAACTTAGAAGTACTTAAACTGAAGACGTAAGAGGCCAGGCTTGGTAGCTCAGCAATTTCGAAGGCGGAGGCATGAAGATAGCTTGAGCCAGGAGTCTGAGACCAGCCTCAGCAACATAACAAGACCATCTCTATAAAAAATTTTAAGGCCAGACACAGTGGCTCAGCCTGTAATCCCAGCACTCTGGGAGGCCAAGGCAGGTAAATCACAAGGTCAGGAGTTTGCGACCAGCCTGACCAACATGGTAAAACCCCATCTGTACTAAAAATACAAAAAGTAGCCGGGCGTGGTGGTGAGCGCCTATAATCTCAGCTACTCAGGAGGCTGAGGCAGGAGAATCGCTTGAACCCAGGAGACAGAGATTGTGGTCAGCCGAGATCGCACCACTGCACTTCAGCCTGGGTGACAGAGTGAGACTCTGTCTCAAAAAAAAAAAAATTTTTTTTTCAAACTCAGCCAGGCATGTGCACACACCTGTAGTCTTAGCTACCTGGGAGGCTGAGGTAGGAGAATCCCTTGAGCTCAGGAGGTTGAGGCTGAAATGAGTTATGATCACACCACTGAGACTCTGTCTGGAAAAAAAAAAAGAAAGAAAGAAAAAGAGGTTCCATGGATCCCAAGTACCCAGAGAGGCCACAATAAGAAGATTTCCCAAAAAATTCAGAGGCAGTGCTCACCTTCCATGTGCAAACTGCCGTGACCCCACTTTCCCAGCTGCTGGCTCCTACCTGGATAAGAGCTTTGGGAGAGGTCTTTCTTAACCATCCATAGCTCCTGTCTGTGATCCAACTGGTAGATCAACTCTGGTTTGGACAAAGGACAGCCTGTGCATGGAGAACAAAAGAGGACACAGGGAGTTAGGTTAGAAGAAAGAACCCTCTCAATCTGATCTGGGACTTTAAGATAGGGAAAGACCATGAAATGAAGCTATTCTCAGCCAAGCAAAGAAAATGTTAAACTGTGACCAGAAACCAACTACAAAAACACCATCAGTGGGCCCCAAAGACTGTAAGCAGTAGTGCTGGCTGTGTGGCCTTTAATCTCCATCCTACAAAAATCTTAACTGTGTTCAGACAAATTTTCTGAAGGGATCTTGTAAGTAGTCCCCATGGCAGGTAGAAAAGACCTGGTCTCCGTCATCTTGCACATGGCAACCCTGACCATCTGCTCTCTGAGATAGTTAGGTGACCTATACCAGCCACTCTGGAGAGAGAGAAAGCCTTCATTCCAGGAAGGGCTCAATGAGGGAGCTGCCACTCCTGCTGTCATGCAATATCCTGGGACTTCTGTGAGGGAACCTGCCTAAAAACCTTACCAAGAAGAGGGAGCAAAGAGGCTGGGCGTGGTGGTTCGTGCCTATAATCCCAACACTTTGGGAGTTCAAGACAAGCCTGGGCAACACAGTGAAACCCATCTCTATTAAAAATACAAAAATTGGCCAGGCGCGGTGGCTCACGCCTGTAATCCCAGCACTTTGGGAAGCCAAGGCGGGTGGATCACGAGGTCAAGATATTGAGACCATCCAGGCCAACATGGTGAAACCCCGTCTCTACTAAAAAATACAAAAAAATTAGCTGGGCGTGGTGGCGCACACCTGTAGTTCCAGCTACTCAGGAGGCTGAGGCAGGAGAACTGCTTGAACCCGGGAGGCGGAGGTTGCGGTGAGCCGAGATGGCGCCACTGCCACTCCAGCCTGGCGCCTGGTGACAGAGTGAGACTCTGTCTCAAAAAAAAAAAAAAAAAAATACAAAAATTAGCTGGGCATAGTGTCATGTGCCTGTGGTCCCAGCTACGTGGGAAGTTAAGGTGGGAGGATCGCTTAAGCCTAGAAGGCAAAGGTTGCAGTGAGCCAAGATTGTACCACTGCACTCCAGCCTGGGTTACAGAGTGAGACCTGTCTCCAAAAAAGAAAAAAGAAAGTGGGAGCAAAGAAACACAACTGGCTTGACACCTATCAGCCCAGGAGCCAGCCTTATTAGGTAAGATAACTAAGCTTATTAGGTAAGATAATATATTTCCACCAGGCGCGGTGGCTCACGCCTGTAATCCCGGCACTTTGGGAGGCTGAGGCGGGCAGATCACCTGAGGTCAGGAGTTTGAGACCAGCCTGACCAATATGGTGAAACCCTGTCTTAAAAAAAAAAAAAAGATAATATATTTCCTCTGGGTGACGACTGTCCAAGAACTTGTCAAAATATAAGTAAAAAACACAAGTGCTCTACAGAGAAGTTAATGGGAGTAGGGCCCACAAAAACAATGGGTGAGATTCATTAGTCATCTCTAAGCGAATGCTCACTCATTTTTGCTATGTGCCTGGCACTGGGTTCAATGACAGTACGTGAGAAAGGTGAATCAGACCTTCCTTCAGCTTTGTCAGGATCACGTTCCTTACCACCTCAGGACTTCTGCACATGCTGGGCTGCCTACTTGGAATACTACTTGCTTCGCTACCTTGCTCCTTCTAATGAACTCACTCTTTGGGTCTCAGCTCAAATGTCACTTCTTTGAGAGACTTTGCTGCTGTGGCTCTTGAATCCAAGTCCTTAATCAATATGCCACATTGCCATAGAACTTTACTCCTAATAGTAAGTCAATAACTGATAGTTATACAATGTAACCATAACCTAGGGAATATGCCAAGCAATTTAAATGCACTGTATTTTATAAAGACTGAATTAAATTTAGGCATTAATTTAGAAAAGAAATAGTATATTTGAGATACTGAGTCTCCATTCAGGAGAAAGGTAAGTTTCTTCACTGATCTAAGTCTTTTTTTACATTCTAAGCAAAGTGTTACATTGCTACTCCAAGGGCCCTGAATGATAAATTCTATTTTAGGATTTCTTCACAGGATGCACATTAAGAATGAACTGCAATCAGGACCACACTATAGATAAAGAAATTGAGCCTCAAGCAGATAAACTGATTTGCCAAAATCTGGGACATGGCGAATGATCAAGCCAAAATGGACAACTGAGTCTAGTCATCAAAAGCCAATTTAACCATAAAACTATACAAAGTTGTTCCAAAAAGTGTTGGGTTCAAGTGTGATACTGATGAGTATGAGGATAATGATTTAGCCAGCAGTAACAACAGTGACAGCAATGGGGGTCACAACTGCTGACCTGCACCCAGCCACCTATCACAACACACCGTACTGAACCATTTGCCCTCACACTAGCCCTGTAAAATAAACACTATATTGATCCCCACTCCTCTTTTTTTTTTGAGATGGAGTCTCACACTGTCGCCTGGGCTGGAGTGCAGTGGCACAATCTCAGCTCACTGCAACCTCTGCCTTCCAGCTTCAAGCGATTCTCCTGCCTCAGCCACCCCAGTAGCTGGGATTAGAGGTGCCCACCACCAGGTCCAGCTAATTTTTTGTATTTTTAGTAGAGATGGCGTTTCACCATGTTGGCCAGGCTAGTCTCGAACTCCTGACCTCATGATTCGTCTGCCTTGGCCTCCCAAAGTGCTGGGATTACAGGTGTGCGCCACAGCGCCCAGCCTGGCCCTTTTTATTCATGAGAAAAATGAGACACAGAGGGATTCCTTAACTTGCCCAGGAATACAGGGATCATATGCCGTGGAGATGGGAGTGGGCTCCTGGACACCAGACCCAGGTCTCCAAGTCCTACACTCAGAGCAAATGGTGAACACCCCTGTGTGGTGTCAAGTGCCTCAGAACAAGCAGGCTGTGGAGGAGAGAGGGGTATATGAGTAGGAGGACCCAATCTTAAGGGAGCAGGGGACCAGGAGGGGCCTTACCCAGAGACACCAGAAGTCCACAGGTCTCCAGCATCACCTCCTGATACAAGATTCTCTGCGTGGCATCCAAATGTCCCCACTCCTCCTGGGTGAATGTAACAGCCACATCCTCGAAGGTCACAGACACCTGGAAAATTAAACAGAGACGGTAGTGTTTCCCTTGGAACTGTGGAATACAATTAGAACTTGTCACTCCAACCCTGCAAAAGATGCCCAGTGACCCAAGAGTCAAATCACCACGCATCTCCAGAGGCTCAAGACCTGTACCAGGCATGAGGGGAATGTGGACGCTGCTTTGCATGCATTACAGCAGTGAAGAGAGGTGCCTCCTATGCAGGAAGCCACTTGACACAGAAATAAGGTTAGGACAATCCTAAGTGGACTGTGAAGCACAGAGAGTAAGTTCTCTGAGACATCAGAGGAATTGGAAAGAATAATAACAAAAACAGTAACACCAGCAACAATAGCAGGAACAGCACCTGAGTCTTACCCATCCTCCCTGTGTGCCTGCCTCATGCTGACAGCTTTACATGCCATGGCAAAGTGACTAACAGTCCCCCTCTCAGGAGTCAGACTCCTGAGGTTTAAAACCAAATTTCTGAAATCAACACATGCCTGCTACATGACCTTGGGGACCTCGTTTCATTTATCTGAGCCTTGATGTCCAGGTCAATATAACAGTGTTTCCAGCTTCATCAAGAATAGTCAAAAGATGTAAAGAAAAACTAAAAGAAACACAGGGGCAAAGGGCCACAGGCCCTGAGTTCACCATCGTCATCTCCATGTCACATTCAGAGAATTGAGGCCCAGGACCTCTACTAGTCTACCCAAAATCATGTCTTATTAGAAGAGACAGGATTTGAACCCAGGGCCCTATGGTCTATGGATTAGAAAATCATGCAGCCTGACACTCCTTCATTAGCAAAGTTAACGTGCAGTTAATGAGGATGGGAAACACTGAAATACATACCTCCATTTGAGCCACCCTGAAAATATTTTCAGGATTTTTTTTTTTTTTTTAGTCAGGGTCTCACTGTTTTGCCCAGGCTGGGCTTGAACTCATGATTCTCCTGCTTTAGCCTCCCAAGCCAGGACTACAGACACATGCCACTGTGCTGGGCTTAGCCATCTGAAAATATTTTCACGGACATGGGCAGAACAACATAGTCATAATCACCTACCTCACAGTGGAGTCACCTGAGATAGTGGCACCTGCCTCAGAAGTGGCAGAGCCTGGACCTGCATCTGCTGCCTTGGACACTTCTTCTGGGACTCATAGATGCCCCTTCTTTTTTTCTTTTTTTTAAAGATGGGGTTTCACCATGATGGCCAGGCTGGTCTTGAACTCCTGACCTCAGGTGATCCACCCACCTCGGCCTCCCAGAGTACTAGGATTACAAGCGTGAGCCACTGCGTCTGGCCGTGCCCATTCTTATAGGAAGACTCCACAATGAGCTATCACTGCCTTTCCCTGTTTGAGTCCTGCCAGCAAGTATCCCTGAGGTCAGGACACATCAGGAGCAAGGAACAAGAGTCACAGAGGACACAACAGGTTATAGCCATGAGAACATGGGCCCCTGACTGGCTACGACGTCTGTCCTGGCTAAGGAGGAAGGGACGTCTAGCAAAAGACTATAAAATCTTGTGTTCCAGGATGTGTCAGCTGGTATAGGAGAAAACCACTCAGGAAACCACTGTGGACGCCACAGGGGTCCCCTGCGGACTCCTTAAACAACCAATATGCCATTTTTTTAAGTCCGCACAGTTCCACCAGTATGAAATGCCACGACTCCACATGCCCAAGACCACCTGCTAGAAGGAGACCTGCTCACCTTGCAAAGGTTACTTTAGGTGTCACCCCCAGGCCTCCCTAACCACTGCGGGCAAAGAAGAGGGTAAACACACAGGCTGTGATGGCAGACATATCAGTTGTTAGTTTCTGATATGGTAACAGCTACAGTGATGTTAGGCACGTAACTGAACCTATGTGAGCCTCAACTGCTCTTTCGTAAAACAGTGACGACAAGAGAACCTAATTCTAAGGTGTTCGGGATGAAATGATCTGAGGGTTAAACAATAACTGCCAATCAGCCCACCGCAAGGACTCTGATGATCAGCTGTCATTCTTTGCAATTATTTTTTTCTCTTTATTCACATAATATCCTTGACAAACTCAGATGGCAAGCTTCTTTAATATCGTCAGATTCCCTATACAAAAATGCCAGACTCTGGGCAAGGGTGTAAGGCGTCACTTTAGCCGGAATTGCCAAGAAAGTTACCTCCAAATAGGTGACATCTGGACAGAGGCCAGAAGGATGTGAGAGGGAGGCCCTGCGAATTTATAGGGGCAGTGTTTGAGGTAAAAAAGGAAGTCCAGTCACGCCTGTAATCCCAGCACTTTGGGAGGCCGAGGTGGGCCGATCACGAGGTCAAGAGATCGAGACCATCCTGGCCAACATAGTGAAACCCCGTCTCTACTAAAAATACAAAAATTATGGAGTAGGCGCTGGCAGGCAACGGAGGAGGCTGGATTTAGGGGAGTGTGATGAGAGCCCGTCTACCAAGGACCGAGCACCGGTCGGAGACCAACACTGTTGCAGGACTGCGGATAAAAGAAGTGACAAGCTACGGCCACTTCTCTTAAATAAACGACGGCGACAAAGAAAAATCCTGTGGCTGTCTTGGCTCCGCCTGCCCAGGAGGCCTCGAGACGTAGCAGAGCGCAGCGAGGCCGGAACCTCGTCCACTCACCTGCGCCGAGCCTGCCATCCTGGGACCCTGCAGCCCTAGCGGGGCCCGGCAATGCCGCGGCTCAGCCGACCCCCGTCCTTCTCTGTCCTGGGCGGGGCGACCTCGGCTGCCTTTCGCACTCAGAGCCTCAGTTTCCCCAGAGAAAAATGCGCAGAAAACGGGCGCAGCGTCGGGACTAAGGAGACGGAGAGCGGCTGCGGAAGCCTAGGCCCCGGCGGGTGCCGGTGGAAGACCCCGCTCGGGGCGTCAGGTTCCACCGAGACGCGAGGAAGGGGCGTAACAGACTCACCACCCTCCCCTGCTCGGGCCGCTGGACTCGCCCACCCGGCGCTCCAGGTCCCACAGCATTTCAGGGCCCATGCGGCTCACGGAGATGACGCCACGCGAAGAGCCGGAAGTCCCGCCTCCGCCGCCCGGCCCGCGGAGAAAGCCCGTGTCCTGAGCGGTCATTGGCCCAGAGCCCGCGGCCGACGCCAGAGGCGCTGCCTTCTGTGGAAGGTAGTTGTTTCCTCACATCTAGCAGGTGTGGGCATCCAGTAAGCGCAGCCGACTCCACGTGGGTGCGCACAAGGACCGCCGTGTCGTCTTGGGGTCGCCGTTTTACTATGGGCACAAGTCGGGGAGTCGTTAGGTCTTTTCTAGCTTAGGAAAATTGACGTCAGGAGGCGGGGATACTTGGCCGGATTCAAACCCTGTCATGGGCTGGGCCCAGAACAACGCGTTCACTTTGCCTCTTTTCGGGCGGTGGCTCATACCTGTAATCCCAGAGCTTTGGGAGGCCAACATAAAATGATTGCTTGAGGTTAGGAGTGTGAGACCAGCCTGGGCAATATAGTAAGATCTTACATCTATCCCCACCACCCTCCCCCTCCCCCGCCACCAAAAAAAAAGCAAGGCATCGTGGTGTACACCTGTAGTCCTAGACACGGGGAGGTGTCTTGACACGAGGTCAAGAGATCGAGACCATCCTTGCCAACAAAGTGAAACCCCGTCTCTACCAAAAATACAAAAATTAGCAGGTGTGGTGGCGCACACCTGTAGCCCCAGCTACTCGGGAGGCTGAGGCAGGAGAATCGCTTGAACCCAAGAGGCAGAGGTTACAGTGAGCCGAGATCGCGCCGCTGACTCCAGCCTGGCGACAGAGCAAGTCTCCATAAAAAAAAAAAAAAAAAAAAAAAAACTGGGCCAAGGACATAAACAGACATTTCTCAAAATAAGACATACATGTGGCCAAGAAGCATATGCGAAAAAGGTTCAACATCACTAATCATTAAGAAAAATTAAAATGAAACCACAATGAGATGCCATCTCACATCAGTCAAAATGGCTGTTTTAAAGTAAAAAAGTAACAGATTCTGGCAAGGTTGTGGAGAAAAAGGAATGCTTATACACTGGCGCTGGGAGGGTAAGTCAGTGCAGCTATTGCGGAAAGCAGTTTGGAGGTTTCTCAAAGAACTTAAAACAGACCTTCCATTTGACCCAGCAATCCCATTACTAGGTGTGTACCCAAGGGAATATAAATCGTTCTCCAAAAAGACACATGCACCTGTATGTTCACGGCAGCACTATTCACAATAGCAAAGACTTGAATCAACCTAGATGCCCATCGACAGTGAAATGAATCAGAACATGTGGTACGTACACAGCACAGATTACCATGCAGCCATAACAAACGTCATGTTCTTTGCAGCAACACGGATGCCGCTGGAGCTCATGATCTGAAATGAATTAGTGTAGGAACAGAAAACCAAATACTGCATCTTCGCACTTGTAAGTGGGAGGTGAACACTGAGAACACACAGATACAAAGATGGGAAAAACAGCCACCAGAGCCGACTTAAGTGGCGAGGGTGGGAGAAGGGTAAGTGGAAAAAAAACCCAACTTCCTATTGGGTACTATGCTCCCTACCTGGGAGACAAAATCAATTGCACATCAACCCTTCAGTGACACACAATTTATCCATGTAACAGGCCTGCACATTACTCCTGAGCTTAAAATAAAAGTTGAAAATAAACCCACAGAACAAGGGGGGGAAAAGGTGAACAATGAGAAATTGTCTATTAGGTATAACGTACACTATTTGAGTAACAGTCACACTAAAAGCCCAGACTTCACCAGTACGTAAGATATCCCTAGAACAAAACTGCATTTGTCTCCTCTCCATCTAAAATAAAAAGTTTACCGACAGACAAAAAATAATCACATACCATATGATTACATTTACATAAAACTTTAGAAAATGCGGACTAATGTATAGTATCATTAAACGTATCAGTGGCCACGTGGGGATAAATAGAGAACGATAAGAGATTAGTAAGGGGCATGAGGAAACTTTGGACATGTGTATATGTGTCAAAATTTATCAAATTATACAATTTCAATGTGTCTATTGTATACCAATGAT
>CAUYQU010101451.1:0-13622 GCA_963574635.1 Cheracebus regulus | reverse complement strand
CCCCACAGAACTGGACCGTCCCGGGTTCAGCTGCGCCCGCTGCGAAACTCTTAACCAAGAGCGTTTCCAATTGCTGTTTTAGCCGAGCCTGATCACCTGGCTCGCTGTCTCAGAGCCTTTTGTTTTTTTAGTTGAATGGTCCACTCCCAGGTGTTCCAGCCGCCTGTTGAAAAGGCGCCGGGATCTGTGTGATTTCCCCTGCTGGGACACACTGCGCAGGCTGAAACAGCGGCGCTGAGATTCGTAGCACTTTTTTGCCTAGGGATCTCCTGGGCTGGCTCCCTGATTCAGTCCCCCTTTTAATCTGCCTTCCCGTAGCTCCACTCGCCAGTTAAAGGGCACATAGACCAGTGTATTTTGTACAGAGACCCGCCGCACCGCAGCGCCGGCAAAGCAGCCGCGCCGGCTGAAACAGCCGCGCCGGCCGAAACAGCCGCACTAGCGACCCGTGGGGCTGCTCCGCCTGGGAATCGCCTGGTCTGGGGGTAATATAAATCCGTCTGGAAATGCGGCGTCCACTCACCCTCTGCACTTTCACTGGGAGCTGCAATCCTGAGCTGCTCCTAATCCGCCATCTTGGATCTCTCTCCCTGACTTTTTAATAGTAGCCATTCTAACTGGTGTGAAATGGTATGTCATTATGGTTTCGATTTCATTTGTCTAATGATCAGTGATGTTGAGCATTTTTTACGTGCTTATTGGCCATGTTTATTCTTTCTTTTGAGATGTGTAATCGACCCTTCTTTCTCCTGCATCATCCTTTTGTTTGTCTTATGAATCCTTCCTACCAGCATGCTTTAAAAAAAAAAGTGCTGCTGCTTTGACCCCCATCCCTCTTTGACTATCCACCCCATTTTCTGTTCCCTTTAGAGCAAAAGTCCTCAAAAGAATTATCTATACCTCAGCTATCCTACACAGCAGCCACTAGCCACATATGGTCATATGCATTTAAATTAATTGAAATTAAATAAAATATAAAATACAATTCCTCAATTTCACTGGCCACGTTCCAGTCACTCAATAGCCATGTGTGGCTCTTGAGTTTGTATTGAAGAGAGACAGGTACAGAATCTTTCTATCATCTCGGAAAGTTCTACTGGGCTTTGATAGAACTTTAATCACTACAGGAACAGGAGGGAGGGCGAAGTAAATGGGTACCTTGCTGGTAGTTTGGTAGATCTGGTGCTGAAAGGATAAGAAAGTTATCTCCTAGTTATTCTTTTTTTCTCAGTGGAATAAAAAATAAGGTCGTCAGCTGAGAGTGAGGAAAAGAGAAGGGATGCTGCAAGAATGAGTAGGTAGAAAAGAACCTTTCCAGAGAGCAGGAGAGTGAACTGATAAAGGACATAAAGAGTAGATGTTCCTCCTCTTCCTTAGCCTGATTGTGAAATTAAAGACAATAGGAATCATTATGCTTTATTTTCATATTATTTTTGTTGCTCTCAGTGTTGTTATTAAAGAGGTCATCCTTAACATTAGGCAGTCTAGGTGGAGATGGAAGCATGAGCCAATTTTCCAGCCACTCTTCTTCCCCTGTAATTACTCTGAAATCAGGGCTCGCTGAGAAGTCGCACTGTCTGATCTGACCACAATGTACACAGCAGGAAGGAAGGGAGGTCCCTTCCTGGGGATGTTTTGCAGTGATAAGATACCGGCACTTCCTCAGTCAAGGCTCTTTTGATTTTAAGAAACAGAAACCAACTTAAACATGAAAAGAAGATGGATTTTAATGATTCGTGGGTGCCTTCTAGAACTCACAGGAGTACAGCTGGTCCTCACAGGAGCCTGACCCTGGGGGAGCTGGGAGACTAGAAAGCTCTCAGGAACAGGCAGAATCATCTTTCTCTCTCTGTCTCTCTCCCTCTTTGCCTCCCTCCCTATAAATATGGTTTCTCACGTCTTCTCCATAAGAAGCATTATTTTCTCTTCTCTACAGAAAAACAAAACAAAACAAAACATTTTTCTCTACAGCATTCTCAGCATACTTGGGTGAGACATGGCCACTCCCATAACGTCCTCAGTTCTTAGGATCTCAGAACAAGCAAACTTCTGAGAGAAACAGGAACATCTCAGTTGCCGTCACAAAGTTTTGAAAGAATCTGATTAGCTGAATTTAGGACAGCTGCCCAGTGTTGGTTCAAACAACTCAAACAACTCGGCGGGGGACGTGACCACAGGTACACACTTGACTTCTGGGGCCCATTCCCCCAGGGTGCGGGGCAGTTCTCAGAGCTCCTTGGCTCCACCCTCTGGGAAGTCCTTTCTGTGCTGTTACCTGCCTCGGTCACACCTGAAGTAGGTATTGAGCTACACAGCTTTCCTAGCCCACGTGTTACCCTGAATTAGGCTGGTGCCTCAGGCTTTTTAGACCAGGCTTATGGTTTCTTGGTATTACTGAATGACTCCCTCAAAAACCAGAAGGCCCCATCTGTCTGCTTCCAGACATTTCCAGGAGCAAGTAACCATATTTAGAGTTCTCTTTGCGGGACTTCTTTTATTTCTGCCTTATTCTTTTGCTTTCTTGTCCTCAGAGCTTCCTCCCTCTCCCCTCCCCTACACCCCTGTGGCCAGTACCTCGATTGAAGTAATTTGAATCCTCTAATGTTTTAACAAGTTGTAAAAGTTGATCTAACCTTTGCCCTGAGGCATTTAATCAACTGATACACACACACATGCGTACACGTATGTATGTATGTATCTATATGTATATGTATGTGTGTGTGCGGGTGTGTGTGTGTGTGTGTGTGTGTATATATATATATATATTTTTTTTTTTTTTTTTTCTTTTTTCCTACACTTTTTACTCAAAGCCTTTAAACTATTCAGATTCTGGATCTAAAAGCAGTTGGCTGTTTCAAATTTGTAAGACTCCAAATTTCTGGATTATCTTTATTCCCTTTTATCTTTCATTATAAACTGGTCATTTCTTTCCTGAATTGCTTCTCTCTCTCTCTCTCTCTCTCTCTCTCCCCCCACCCCGCCCGCAATACGTTGCCAAACACAACCAGTAGCTACTACATACATAATAGCAGCACTAACCTTGCCTCTGAACTATAAGTTCAATCGGTAAATGGTCTTACAAGGTAATCACAAACTAAACCTTTACCAAATGTTTTGCCTTCCTCCTAGCCTCTGATATTAGTTTCCTCTCTCTTCACCTGACTGCTAAGCCAATATTTTAATTTTTTTCAACAGCTGACCACTACTGGCCAGTTTTTTAAATTAGGGTAAGTTTTTTTACATTGCAGTAGCAACTCTCCCCTGGAATCTTAGTGGCCTTAATATAATAAAGGTGCGGATCTGATGTGAGTCAGGCGAGTTGCCTGGGCAACTGCCCTGTGTGATGAAGTGGCTCAGTTATTGAAAAGGTTTCTGTCATTGTTTCTGTCATCTCAAGTCATGGCCTTCGAAACTGACTAACAAAGGAAAAATCACAGGGAAAATTCACACCTGCTTTTCTAAGCTTTGATCTTGAAGTGAGATGTATCACTGCTACTCAAAGTCCATTGACCAGAATTGGTTTTTTACCACTCCCCCTAACTACACAGGACTAGAAGTTATCTCTTTCCTAGTCCTCAGCATGTTGAGAGAGCAGAGGTATAAGATCAAAATAGCCTGGATAGTGGGGCCCCTACAGTGAGGACCCCTGGCCTGGAGAGCGGCCCAATTGCACAGGAATTTACGTAAGTGAGAAATAAAATTTTGTTGAAATAATATCCTGGGATTTGAAAATTTAATTATTCTTGCAACAGTCCATCCTATCCTGATTAATACAGGAACTGAAAAGATAGGAGTAAATAAAACAATATAGCTTATTTTCCTGAAGCAATTGTAACTCCAATCAAAATACCAATAGGATTTTTTTGGAGACTGACAAAATATTGTAAAGCTCATGTAAAATAATAGAAGGATAAGAATAGCCAATACAACTGTAAATGAAATAATGAGGAAGAACTAGTTTTATCCAATGTTAAGATATGTTATAGGTAGAGAGTGGCTCACGCCTGTAATCCCAGTACTCTGGGAGGCCGAAGTGGGCGGATCAAGAGGTCAAGAGATCGAGACCATCCTGGCCAACATGGTGAAACCCCATCTCTACTAAAAAATACAAAAATTAGCTGGCCGTGGTGGCGTGCACCTGTAATCTCAGCTACTCAGGAGGCTGAGGCAGGAGAATTGCTTGAACCCAGGAGGCGGAGATTGCAATAAGCTGAGATTGGGCCACTGCATTCCAGCCTGGCACCTGGCGACAGAGCAAGACTCTGTCTCAGAAAAAAAAAAAAAGAAAAAAAAAATAAGAAAGCTGTTAATGGAGAATAAAGACCCCAGAAACATACCCAAATACATTTAGAACTTAAAAAATTAATATTAATGTAAGGCCAGGTGCAGTGGCTCAGGCCTGTAATCCCAGCACTTTGGGAGGCTGAGGTGGGTGGATCACTTGAGCTCAGAAGTTCAAGATCAGCCTGAGAAACATTGCAAAACCCTGTCTCTACAAAAAGGATAAAAATTAGCTGGGTGTGGTGGTGCATGCCCATAGTCACAGCTGCTTGGGAGGCTGAGGTGGGAGGATTACTTGAGCCCAGGAGGTTGAGGATGCAATGAACCATGATTGTGCCACTGCACTCCAACCTGGGTGACAGAGTGAGACCTTATGTCAAAATAAATAAATAAATAAATAAATAAAATATAAATAAAGTGGTATTTTTAAGTTAGTGGGAGAATATGAATAATTCAGAAATGTTGTGACAAACAAGCCACTGGGGGAAAGTGCAGAAGTACCTTACTTATGCCCAAATAAATTCCACGTGGCTCAATAACTTGAATGTAAAATACGAAACCATAACAATACTAGAAAAATCATTGGTCTTTTTCTCATAATTTTTAACCGGGGAAAAGCAAAAGACATAAAAGATAAGATGGGTAAATTTACTTATATATAAAGTAAAACTTTTTCAAGACAAAAAAGACCACAAACAAAGTCAAGAGATAAACCACAAGATAGAAAAAAAAGGTGTGCAATTTATATAAGAGGAAGAGGGTTTATTTCTTTTATATACAAAGCAATTCAAAAATCAGCAACAGAAAATGGAACAATTCAACAGAAAAATAAGTTTGCAACAAAACAAAGCAAATAGCCAATAAATATGTAACCTTTTTTAGCTTTCTAAAAAATCAAGGAAATGTAAACTAAAACAAGATACTGTTTTTCACTTTGTATATTTTGCAGAAATATCATAGCTTGCACACCCCACCTAACCCCAATCTACCGTTTTACTTTCTGAGCTTTCTGACCCCTGGTCAGCCACAGTCTGGAATTTTCCATTTAATATTTTCAGACTGCAACTGACCAGGGACAACTAAAATCTCAGAAAACAAGATGCTAAACTTACACATTTTAAATTGTGTAGCGTGATATAATCCCATGGATAAAGGAGGACAACTGTAAAATGTCCTCCATGATCTTACTCAAGAGTGTGGGAAACAGGAACACTCATGTTTTGTTAATGGAGTGTAAATTGCTACAATCTTTTTAGAAAGCAATTTGGCAATAACTATTAAAACTTAACAAGCACCTTCTCTTAAACTCAGCAATTCTCCTTTCAGTAATTTTTCCCAAGGAAACACTTTCACAAAAAGGCAAATATATACTATATAGAAACAGCATGGCACTATTATTTGTAATAGTAAAAAAAAAAAAAAAACGAGTGAAATGTAAATGCCTATCAAGAGATTATTAAATAAACTACAGTGGCTCTGTAAAATGGGATATTAGGCAGCTGTTCTGAAGAATCAATGCATTTCTATGTCTTGTTATGAGAAGTATGCAAACTAAATTGTTTTAAGTAGATAAAAGGTGGAATACAATATCACTAAAAATTCCTAGAATCACATTTATACATATATTTATATACACATATGTATATACATACAAATTTCTGAGAAAAAAGAAATAATAGCTATGATTATGTTCAGCTATAACTACCTTAAATATGGATTTGTAAGTAAGAAGGTAGGTGTTTGTGTTTCATACCCACTTGTAAGTTTTACAACTTATGAATACATTGCTTTGTAGTTAAAAATAAGATTTTAACCTATTAATCCTTTCATGCAAAAATGAATTCTCTATTTCTACCATTCAATCTATATCTCAAACATTTGCATATACAAAAATAAAGTACTGAAGTTGTGGACATTCAGAACATGTTATAAATGAGTAAACAAAGTCACCAATCATAACGAGAGGGGAGTACAACCTTTAGGAAGTCAAGTCCTTTTCCACTGCAAGGAAAAAGTCCCCAGGTTTAAGTGGTAATGGTTCTCTATCATCATTCCAAAAATAAATTTAGTAATAAAAGTAGTAGTAGTTGACATTTACTGAGTAGTGACGAAGTTGGATTCAGCGCTCAGCCCTTTTACACGAATCTTCTCTCTCTCTCTCTCTTTTTTTTTTTAGGCTGGGATCTTAATAGTAAAATAGATGAAATCTTACAAAAATCAGGAGCAGAGAAACTTAAAAGACACTGGGTGGGCATGAGTCTGTGTTTTCACAGGAAGAGGGTCAGTGTGCCCAGGGCCCAATTTCACCAAATGAAGCAGAAGGAGTCATGGCTAGCTCTGTTAAGGCCTCTTAGGCCATGCTAACCTGTCTTCCTGCCCACAACAGGAAGTCACAAAAGAGTTTTTACAAAAGGGAGTGAGACAATCTGACTTAATATTTGGAGATTACTCTGGTCTCTGTGCAGAGGGCAAGAATAGAAATGGTACCACGTTCTCACAGTAGTTCCATGAGACAATTGCTGCTTGGAGCTAGAGATAGTAAAGAGGATGAATTGAGGCAGTCTTGGGAAAGACGACAGGACTTGCTGATGGAGTATATGAAGGGAATAGCATGGGACAAGAGGAATCAAGACTGATTCCTGTGCAAGGCTGGCACCACAGTGTAGACAGTGGTGTCATTTACTAAGTTGATAGAGAGACTAGAGGAGAAATGAGTTTGAGGGACAGAAGGACAGAAGGTGGAAGGAATACAAAGTTCTGTTTGTGGCATGTGAGGTGGAGATGCTATTAGACATTTAAGCAGAGTACAGAAGTAGCCATCTGCCTCTACAAGCCTGAAGCTTAGTGGACAGATCAGGATTGAAACTGTGAATTTGCCAATCATCAGCAAGGAATGACTTTAAACAAAGAGTAGAGCAGGTAAGCATCTGGGCCACGTGAATGTCGAAAGAGGATGGGGGAGGAAACGAAAAAGAAGAGGAGGGGAGGGAAGGGGAAAAGAATAAGATCAAATCAACCTTAGGCGTCCTCAAAGAGATTGATGAGCAACAGCAAGTGACTAGGGAAGGAAATTCACCCAGGAGAGGGTGTGCCATAGAAGCTGAGAGGAGAAAGTGAGAGGCTGAAGGTGCTAAAGGGTAGAGTCAGATCAGCAACAAGTGATCAGATTTGGCGAAAGAGGTCATTAATCACATTGATTAGAGCTGTTTTGGGGAGTGATGGGTTCAAAAGCTCAATGACAGTGAGTTGAGAGAATGAGAACTGATAAAGTGGAGACAGCGCCTCTAAAAAAAACAGGAGTTTTTTTTTGTTTGTTTTTTTTTTTGGCTTTGGTTCACTTGTTTTTAAGATGCAAGATTCTGCCACCTTTGTATGCCTTTAGGGTTAGAGACAGAGGGGCTGGCTGCAGAGCCAACCTGAAAAGGTCCTGAACAGGTGAAGGAAGCTGGAGTCCACAAGTTGGTGGATGGTAAGGTTGGCCTGAGAGAGCAGCTGGGTCCTCCACTGAGGCCTGGGAAAGAACATGTGGGCAGAGACAGCTGCAGGGTACAGTTGATTAGGGGAAGGTCTAGCCCACAGCTTCTTGCTTCTTAGTGAAGTTTGAGAGGAAGACATCAGCTAGACTATGAGGGAGGGGGAGCAGGTATTGGAACTTTGAAGGCAGAGCAGCTATAAAATGCTTCCTTGCGTAATGGGGCCAGGGAATAACCCAGGGAAGTGTGGGCGGGGCTCTAGACACCAAGAGAACCCATCAATATTTGTGACTGAATTAAAGGAAGACTAGTTTCTCCCTTTGCAGGGTAAGTTGATGATACTGTAGTGATCAAGATGCTTCGGGGATGTACAACCCTGACATCTGAGGGAACAGACTGGGAATGAGGCAGTATTGTGAAGTAAACATCTCTCCCAGCATGCTTTCCTGCCCATTTCTTCTTTAACAGAATCCAGTTTTGTTCCAGTGTTCACACACCTCATGAGATTCACAGGAATGGGAAACTGAACTCATCCCCAGCTCCAGGAGTGGAGGCTGATATTCTAAACCAATCACCAGATGCCATTCCTTTGATGATGATGATGATGATGATTAATTAGTCCAGGGGCAGGCATGAGACCCAACTTGAACTGATCAGACAGAAGGCAAGGACTTGATTCCAGATGGACAACTGTTCTCTCTCCTACCAGTGAGGAAAAGTAAACAAGATGTGCAGCTGTTGGCCATCTTAAGTCATAAGAGGAAGCTGATGCTGTGGATGAAGAGTGAAGCAATGAAAATAATCTGGGGTCTAGTGACATTGGCTAAACTACTGATTCAATTAGCCTTTCTTTCTTTCCTCTCTCTCTCTCTCTTTCTTTCTTTCTCTTTCTCTCTCTCTCTCTCTTTCTTTCTTCTTTCTTTTCTTTCTTTCTTTCTTTCTTTCTTTCTTTCTTTCTTTCTTTCTTTCTTTCTTTCTTTCTTTCTTTCTTTCTTTCTTTCTTTCTTCTTCGAGACAGGGTCTTGCTCTGTCACCTAGGCTGCGGTGAGATTATAGCTCACTGCAGCCTCCCACTGCTGAGCTCAAATGATCTTTCCTCCTCAGCCTCCCAAGTAGCTAGGACTATAGGTTCATGCCACCACACCTGGCTAATTTTAAACATTTTTTGTAGAGACAGGGTTTTGCTATGTCGCCAAGGCTGGTCTAGAACTCTTGGCCTCAAGTGATGCTCCGGCCTCTTCCTCCTAAAGCACTGGGATTACAAAGGCATGCCTGGCCAACCAGCCATGAAGACTGCTTTCCCTCTAAAGAAATCTCCTTTTCTTTAAACCCAGCTTTTGTGAGGGTTTCTGTTACTTGCAGCAAAAGTGTCCTGATGGACATAAGTGTTTTTTCAATACGTGAGAAATCCTCAAAACCGGCTTTACCCATGCTTGCCTTCCTCTCAATTACATGCACTGCCTAAGGCAGAGTGACTGCTTCCTCGGGAGTCAGGTCTTAAGGTCTCTGGGGCACTTCTGCTCCCACAGTTTAGGTTTACCAAGAGACAGATATGTTTGTCCACAAGCTGGTTTTGCCAGTTGCACTTGTTTTTGTAATTATGTAAAGCAATGAAACATGAGTGAGGGAAAGAATTGCTCTTGTCCAAAATCCAAATTAAATGCTTTCCATAAAGACAAGTAGCTTAAAAAAGAAAGCAAATACTAAAACAATTTGCAGTTTCATGCAGGTGAGACAAAATTTCACTGAGAAATTTTGTTAAATCTAGAAGAATTTTGAACTCAGATTGCTCTCCAACTGTCCTTGAGTTCTGGCTCTACTTTAAAGCTGTTGGGACTGAAAACCACTGACATTGAGTCAACTTACACTTTTTAAATGATCACATATGACTCCTATGAGATCTCACCTGTTCTAAAAGAGGCCTTGTCCCTTCAAATACTGTCAAATGAAAGTGTATTTATATGTTTTACTTAGTAAAATATTCAAAGTGTTTTCTATTTTTAGTGTTTCTTTGCTCTAACTAACTGCTTTCACTGATGACCCAAGTAGCTACCTGTGTTGTGGATTCTGAGTAAATGTACCCCCTGTTCCCCTGTGGCTCCCTCTCCCACCTGGTCAGCCTACTGCCCTCCATCTCTTTCCTTTCTCCACCTTCTCAGCACAGAACAGCACAGCATCAATAAAAACTGGTTTCTACAAATTGACAATTACAATACAAGAGTATTTTTCAATTTAATAAAAGTTCTGGAAGCATCTACATGAAAGTGCTAACTGCTATTTCTGCATGAAGAGACTACCAGTTTTTTCTTATTTTCATGTATGAGGATAATAATGATGTATACCAGTACTGACTTGGTTATAAGTGAATAAAAATAATCTTTTAACCCAAGAACAAAGAATATTTTGTCTTTTTATGAGAATCTACTTTATACAAAGAGCTTTCAGGTCCATTATATCAATGGTACTTCATAACCACCCTACAAAGAAGACATTTATGCCTACTCCCAGATGAGGAAACCAAAATGGGAGCAGGGGAAACCATGCGGCTTCAGATGACAAAGCTAGTAAGAAATCGAGCCTCTTTAGATGCCTTGGTCCCTGATGTTTGCCTCATGCGGCTTTTTGCTTTTCTCTAAATCACTAAAGATTGAATGAAAACAGATTTATCATAGCTAAATATGCCACCTCTGTCAGAATGCAGAATATTTAGCAATACAAATAAACAGAGTTTTAAGTGATGGAAGCACATGTCCAGAAGGAGACTGGAGGAGGAGGAAGGCCTTCACGGCACTGTTGGGCATTTCCACACAAGGCCAGTGTCATGTAGGTCATGGTGGCTTCCTGTCTTGACCAACCACTTCCCAAGACTTGGTCTGTACTATAAAATGTGGAACCTCTTTGGGCTTCATCACTGTGTTCTATTTAACAGGAGTGATGATACCTAGTCATAAGACTGTTGTCAGAATTTGAAATGGTGATGTATACACAGCAGCCAATGGGTTCTAGCATCGTCATCATAATGACCACTAGAAATACTGTTAGTAGTAATTACACCACTGCTGCTTTAACAGGAAGTAAAGGACTTGCTGAGTGCCACCAGGGTGATGGGCACTAAAGCTGGAAGATCATGAATCAGAACAACACACTCTCTAAGGATTTATCAAAACTATTAGAATTTACCTCGGCTTGTCTCAGCTCTTTTCATTCTTATGCTGAGAATTTGACCTCTCAGAGTTTTTTAGGCAACCTCTTTATTACCTGTAAGAATTATCACCTCCACTAGTGCAAACCTCATTGATAGTGTTAGACCACTGAGGCAGAAAACTAACAAAGAAATTCCAGACTTAAATTCAACACCTGACCAATTGTACCTAATGGACATCTATAGAATACGCCACCCACTGACCACAGAATATAGTCTTCTCATCTGCATATGGAACACGCTCCAAGAAAAAACACATGCTTGACTATAAACCAAATCTTAAGAGATTCAAAAAATTCAAAATAATACCAATCATATTCTTGGACCACAGTGGAATAAAAACAGAAATTAATACCAAGATGCTCTTTCAAAACCACATAATTACACGGAAATTAAGCAACTCACACTGGATTGAATTCTGGGTAAACAATGAATATAAGGCAGAAATAAACAAAATGTTCTTTGAAATAAATGAAAACAGAGACACAAATACCAAAATCTCTGGGGTGCCACAAAAATAGTGTTAGCAAGGAAGTTGATAGCCCTAATGCCTATCTCAAAAGGTAGAGAGGTCTCAAATTAACAATCTAGCATCACACTTAAAGGATAGACAAGAACAAACCAACTCTAAAGCTATCACAAGAAAAGAAAGAACTAGGTTGCTTATAGCCATTACTGGAAAAAAAAAAAAAGAGAAAGAAAGAAAGAAATAGGACTAGGCTTGTTGGCTCATGCCTGTAATCCCAGCACTTTGGGAGGCCAAAGTGGAAAGATGCTTAAGTCCAGGAGTTTGAGACCAGTCTGGGCAAGATGATAACACCCCACAGGGCAACACTGCAAAACCCCTTCTTTACCAAAATAAAAATAAAACATTAGCTAGGCATGATGGTATATGCCTGTAGTTCCAGCTACTTGTAAGGCTGAGATAGGAGGATTCTTGAGCCTAGGAGTTCAAGGCTGCAGAAAGCTATGATCATGCTACTTCACTCCAGCCTGGATAACAGAGCAAGATCCTATTTCAATTGAAAGAAAAAAAAAAAGAAAGAGAAGAAAGAAAGAAAGAAAGAAGGAAGGAAGGAAGAAAGAAAGAAAGAAAAAGAAAGAAAGAAAGAAAGGAAGGAAGGAAGGACGGAAGGAAGGACAAGAGAGAAAGAGAAACGGAAGGAAGGAGGGTGGGCGGGAGGGAAGAGGAAAGGAAAGGAAGAAGAGGGAAGGGAAGGAAAAAAGAAAAAAAGAGAAAGAAGGGGGGGAAGGAGGGAGGGAAAGTAAAGAAGGGAAAAAGGGAGGGAGGCAGTACAGAACTGAACAAAACTGAGACACAAAAATCCATACAAAGAATCGATAAAACCAAAAGGTGGCTCTTTGAAAACATAAACAAGATTGATATACTGCTAGCCAGATGCAGAGAAAATCCAAATAAGCACAATGAGAAAACACAAAGATGACATGACAACTGAACCCACAGAAATACAGAAGATCCTGAGAGACTATTATGAACACCTCTATGCATACAAACTAGAAAATCTGGAGGAAATGGAAAAATTCCTGGAAACACACTCTACCAAGATTGAATCAGGAGAAATTTTGAGTTCTAAAATTAAATCGGTCATAAAAAAAAATCTGTGAACCAAAAAAGGCCCCAGACCAAATGCATTCACAGCTGAATTCTACTGGACTTACAAAGAAGAGCTGATACCAATTCTATTACAAAAAGTCAAGGAGGAGAGATTCCTCCCTAAGTCATTCTACAAAGCCAGTATCACCCTGATACTAAAATTGACAAAGGCACAAAAAACGAAAACTACAAGCCAATACTCCTGATGAACAGAGACACAAAAATCCTCAACAAAATACTAGCAAACCAAATCTAGCAGCACTTCAAATAGTTAATTTCCCACAATCAAGTAGGCTTTATTACTGGCATTCAAGTTTGGCTCAACATACACAAATCGATTAATGTAGTTTACCACAGAAACAGAATTAAAGACAAAACCAAATGATCATTTCAACAGATGCAGAAAAGCCTTTGCTAAAATTCGACATCCCTTCATAACAAAAACCAGCAACAAATAAGGCACAGAAGGAACATATCTCAAAATAATAAGAGTCAAACTCTTAGTGGCTTATTCTAGAAAAGTCTTTTGCTTATATTCAACATTTCTTCATAACAAAAACCATCGTACCTCAAAATTATAAGAGCCAAACTCTTACTGACAAACCCAACGCGAATATCATACTGAACAGGCAAAGGCTTGAAGCATTCTCCTTGAGAATAAGAGTGTCCACTCTCACCATTCCTCTTCAACATAGTACTGGTGGTCCTAGCCAGAACAAGCAAGGGAAGGAAATAAAAGGCGTCCAAATAGGAAAAGAAGTCAAACTATCTCTCTTCACTAACGATATAATTATATACCTAGAAAACCCTAATGACTTCACCAACAGCCTCCTGGAACTGATAACAAATACAACAGAATACAAAATCAATGCACAAAAATCAGTAGTATTTCTTTTATTTTTTTCTTTTATTTTTTTTTTTTTAGAAAAAGAGAGAAAAGGAGAAAGAAAGAAACAGCAAAAGAAAGAAAAAAAAGAATGAAAGAGAGAAAGAAAGAGGAAGAGAAAGAGGGAGAGAGAATGGGATTCTTGTTTTATTGCCCAGGCTAGAA